>JAJONR010007599.1:0-38346 GCA_029582245.1 Solanum etuberosum
TTTTTATATTCAAAGTTAACGCATCTAGAATATTAACATCTGAAAGCGATAACTGAAGATTTGGTTGAGTATTAAAATAAACTGGACCATATGCCACAGTTGATTCAATTGAACCCATCAAAAATTGTCGAAAATTTAAATTTCTAGCATCACGAAGAGCTGCTAGAAAAGTCTCTGGTAACCCTTTGAGAGTTAGAGGTTTAAAAGCAATTTGAATCATGCCAATATGCATATAATTGTAAATATTTTTATACAAATTAATATCATTTTTGTTCAACAAACGAATAGTTTGTTCAGAAGAATTTAAAGCTAGGGACTCTTCAGTCGTTTTTATCAATTGTTTGGATGAAAATCTTTCAAACCAACCAAAATCATAAATGGTTTTAATCGGAACTTTTGGAATTGTCCATTTGTTTAACAAATCAAGATTTTGAGGTAAATCTACCTCTTCGAGTCTAGTACTTTTAGTACTCGTTTCTCCCAGATCCATGATTTAGAGAATCATATCTATGTTGAACCATTCAGATTTCATTACATTAACTCCATTAATCTTTCCTAGGCTCTGATACCATTAACCGCAGGATCCAGAGGTATGGCGGTAGTCCGCCAAGCCATCCAGACTCGTGGTCATTTCATATCCTTATTTAAGAATAAGAACGAAAATATGCAAGATCATGTTATACTAATGGTTCAACATAGATTTTATTTTATTTTATTTTTGGTGTTTTGAAAGATAAATTAGATGATGTAAAGCTTTTAGCTACCACTTAATTATAATATGTCTAAGTCTTTTTGATAAGTTTGATGTAATAGGTAAAATAATAATGTTGATATATCACCTCCTAATTATTATAAGTTATTCAAATGTTAGGAAATGAATAATACTTAATACTAAGAATAAAATAGGTATAAAATAGTAAATTATCTTTTTAATTTTTTAAATTCGACAAGTAAAAACATTTATTTTTATTATAATGAACAAGTAAAAATAAACGGAGGAAATATTATTTATATTATAATTCACTTGTTCAAGCAATGACTTCATTAGCATTAACTTTCTCCATATCAATATTTTTTTGACTTTGATTGATATAAGATAATTATATTGTCTTACCTTTTTTGTTGCACTAATTAAATGTTTCAAATGGAATATTTTCTCTCAAGTACATGTCCAACACTCCTTTCCGATTTCAGTGGTGGAGACAGAAATTTAATGAAAGTGTGCCAATTTTGTTTTCAGTTATTTTAAAGGTGTGCAAAATTAAATATGCTATGATAACTAATATTTAATTTTTGTACATCATATAATATTTCAACGAAGAATGTGTATCGGATGTTTAATGTTCACTTTCTGCAAATAAAATTTAGAATTATGACAACTAGATCTTTCACACGAGGCAACTATGATGAATCTAATGCTTTAATTATCTTTTTCTTTTGGGCACTTTATGTTTGTTCATTTATTTATTTTTTGTTTGGAGAAGCTCATGTGGCTTAAGTTTTAATTTCATTGTGACTTATGGGTCACGAATTTGAGTCGTGCAATCAATCAACATCAGAATAGGCTATCAACATTATACATTTTTTAAAGGTGCAATTTTTTTTAAAATTTTACGTAAACGTGAGATGCTGAATACATCAGAGTTTGGACCATCCTTTTTCATATTATTACCATGTAGTGGAATGAATATACGGATGAATTTCAAATACCAGATGATTATAAAAATTAAGAAGGGATTAAACAAATGTGAGTTTAGATTAATGATTATGCCTGGAATATGGAGGACAAAAAGTTGAACTGTATGAAAGGCAAAAAGGCTGCTAAAATCTAAATTAAGAGTTTTACAAGTAGCCAAATCTTTGCCCTTTTAACCTTTGTGGCTGCTTGTCTTTATCCTGTCTTGACTTTTTACATTCTTAGATTCCTCCTTTTAACCTAAAATATATATTTTTATGTCGAAAAAAGAATGCACACCTTTAGAAAATGAAGATAGCGGAGATGAATGTGTGGACATATTAGGAAAGATGGAAATAGGAACAAAGTTTTACAGAACTAGGTGGAACTTGAAAGTGGCCTCGTATCTGACAAGATGAAGGAAGCGAAACTGAGATAGTTCGGACATGTGAAAAGAAGGTGTGTAGAAGGTTGACTATAACAAGTTTTATAAGAGATAAAGGTAAGCCGAAAAAGAATTAGAGAATGTGATTAGACAAGATATGACATATCTCAGCTTATTGCAAACATAACCTTGGATACGAAAGTATGTAGGTTGAAGATTGCGTAGTAAATAACCAAGTGTTGTCATGTCTTATTCTTCATTTTTTATTAAAACATGTTGCTTCATTTACTTTGTTTATCTTTTTATTTTATTGTCACTATTTTCCTTCTAATCCTTCTTTGATACACATATCTTGAACCTAGGATTTATCGAAAACAACCTTTCTACCCAACAAAAATAGGAGTAAAGTCTAAGTACATCCTACCTTTTCTCAAATCCCACTTGAGGGACTACACTGAATATGTGACTTGTTGTTTACGTCCAAAGAGAATAACCTAGATTCAAGGTATGATTCATATTAACTTCTAAATATTATTAATCCTTCGGCCCTTCGCCTATCGACTCGAAAGGCAAGCTACCTTGATTCATTTTCAACTTCTATTCGTTACGCTCAGAAGCTCCAACAAACCCTTATACAAAATAGCATGGAGAACACATAAGTATTCATTAACTTGTTCCAAAGTACCAGTTACACCTAACAAACAAGTGTATTGTTACAAGTACCAGAACACAGGAGTACCATACATATATATATAATTGCAGAAAAGAGGCGCAGCACGACAGATTGCTCTGACTTGATTTATGGCAAGAAAGAGGTGCAGAACAACGAATTACCCTGACTTGTTGATGCAAGTCCGCGATGAAATTGTGATTTTCAAAATGTGGTTCCTTCGAAATATATCTTACCAGTTATTGCTTCAGCCTCTGAGCAATTGTGGCTTACGCCTTCACTTTTTCTTGCTTCATAAGTTGTATAAACTCTCCAAACACTGTCCAGATAAAGAAAGGATACAATCAGTTTTGATTCAAGTAGCTGCATTCATGTTCAAGCAAATTTTGATTCACTCGACCCTTTTATCTTTCTATTTGTCTCAAAAATACCGATAGAAACTGAAATAAGCGAGAGCTATCATGAAACACAAGACCACTAGAAATACTTTAATTGACATAAGACAGCAGAATTTGTTTGATGAAGATTGACAAGATAGCAGAATCTTAGATTGGTCATGTGACATCATTATTCTCATATTGTACTTATCGTCTTCGTCAAATCCTCATAATAGACAGCAATATTCATTAGAAGTTACAGCTAAAGACAGACAACCACTGAAACATGTGGCTGAGGTTTGTTGCATACGAGGATCGAGTTAGGATATGTTTACCAGGATCTGAATCATGAGGTCCTGGAGATGCTTCGGGATGGTATTGAAGTGACATCAGCTTCAATTTAGACGAGGCAAGACCAGCACAACTTCCGTCATTTAAATTTACATGAGTCACCTCTACATCCTCTGGAAGAGACTCGGGGTCAACAGCATAGTTGTGATTCTGCAAATGGAAAGTCATCAAGACTGTAAAAATACAACAACAGGTGCCCAATGTAGTCCCACAAAATGGGGTCTGAGGAGGGTAGAGTTTACGCAGACCTTACCCCTACCTCAGGCTCAAAGGTAGAGAGGTTGTTTCCGATAGACCCTCGGATCAGGAAAAAACAGTCTACGGCAGTCCAAAAAAGAAGTAATGGAAGTACAAGAAACAACAGATAGCAACAAAAATTGAAGGACAAGAAACTACAAGAGTGATACTACTACAATTACTAGAATGGACGGACGGCAAGACAATGCACTCCTACCTACTAACCTTCTACCCTAATCCGTGTCCTCCATAACCTCCTATCTAAGTTCATCCATGCTACAAATCTGAAGTGCAAACAGCTCAAATTTAAACAAAAAACTTAGACCATCATCATTATGCAATGAATGTAGTACTCAAAGGGATGAACACATTGATGAGCTAAGGCGTAATCGTACAGAAAGTTTGGAAATCGACCAGATGCAATCAAGCTAGAGTTTTCTATTGCACATACCTGGGCACTGATCTCAACACAGCCATTTCGGAGGTTTCGAACTGGATGGTTTCCTCCGTGGTGACCAAATTTCATTTTGAATGTCTTACCCCCCAATGCTTGACCAAGCAACTGGTGACCCATACAAATGCCAAAAACAGGATTTTTTCCAATAAGTTCTTTTACTGCTTCGACTGCATAGGGAACTGCAGAGGGATCTCCTGGCCCATTGCTGAAAAGAACTCCATCAGGTTTCATCTTCAGAGTTTCAGATGCTGGCCATGTTGAAGGAACAACAGTGATTTTACAGCCGTAGGATGCTAAGCGCCGAAGTATATTATGCTTGATTCCAAAATCATATGCAATGACCTTCATCCACCGGAGGGGCAAAAAGAATTAGTTTGCTCACAAGAAAAAATGTTCTTTTTCAGAATCTAATAAACTCTAAAAATACTGACATTGAAAGTTTCTTTATTTCTTCCATTATCATTGAACTCCCATTCTGAGGCGGTCCTATCAACCCATTCGTAAGGAGATTTGCAGGAAACACCACTGATTAGATCCACACCTACACAACAGAATACAAGTGTTATCAAAAGCAAAAAGCTCTAAGGTCCTTTGGGGCTTTAAGCGCAAATAAAGTGTGGGCTTTATTACAAAAAGGTGCAAATGGAGGGAAAAAAATACAAATATGTATGTGTAGTCCAAGATTACTACTCATAAGCATGAATAACAAATATATGGACAAAGAAAATGAAAAAAATAAAAATAAAGTGAAATATCAATTGTTCGGTGTACACCTTCAAGATTATACGCATTGGCAAGGAAAAGTAAGCCTTAGAGCCTAGATGACGGCACTGAAGCACCCATAAAGCGAGGCAGAACACTCAATATGCTTTGCGCCTCGCTTCAGGGCTTAAGTGTGCCTTTGACAACATAGCGTAATACATTAAGTAATAAAATTCTTTCATTTTAAAATAAATATTTTTTCCAAAAATCAGGAAGACACAAGGCCGGTAAAACTTACCCACAATGTCCCAAGAACGGGACATCTCAAGAAGTTCTTCGTCACTTTTTGAATTTTCAGTGCTCAATACTCCAATGAGGCTTCCGTCTTCTCTCAATCTTCGTGTAATTGCTCGAGTGTCGACATCATCTATTGCATGATAGAGTGACTAATATCAGAGAATTTGATTTCATAATTTGACATGTAAATGACAAGTGGTCTTGTATAGGACACACATAGGACTTACATATACCCATGATGTTCCTTTTAGCCAAATAGTCACCAAGTGTCTCTTTGCATCTCCAATTTGAGGTGCTGAGAGAAATATACAACATTTTAAACTATGAACACGATACTGTTTAAAGCCTGATTGGAAAGCAGGGCATAGCGACCAAACCTGATACTTAAACTTCTAATGACTAATCCTGCAAGAAAGCACTGCATCGATTCTTCATCGTCTGCCCAGACAAATTCCAAAACAGTCACAAAAGATTATTCATACAAAAACAACAATCTGTCATGAAACAAACGCTAAACGCACCAAAATTGACCCCAGTATTCCCGATATGAGGGTTAGTCATCAAGACAAACTGGCCCGCATAACTGGGATCTGTAATTATCTCCTGATACCTGTAATATCAAGAAATATAAATAGCAGCTCGTAAATAGACACTCAGAAGAAAAAAGTGTCAAGTAGAAAGAGTTGAAAGTAGAGAGCAAATAAACTTGTTCTTTTCTGCATTCTCTGAATAACTCTGAGGTATTGGTGGAAAATAATCAAGATACGCACAACTTGATTTGAACATCATTTTTATTACCAAAAAAAATAATAGAAGGGTTCTCTTCATATTGGAAATGAGCTTCGATGTATTCATTTTCTACGGAAGAGGTTATCAAGAAAAGGAATTAGTTTACTTCTTGAGAACATCTCATTGTGTTTCTTGAGGAATCTTCATGAGTCATAGAGAAAATAAAGAGGTAATGAAATCATTTAAAGAAGCATAGAACCAAGAGTAGTTGAATCCTACTTCCACATGATAAAATATCCACTAAAGTAGAAATCAATACACGCTTGGACTTCTTTTTCCGGGGAAGAGGGAGCGCTGGGGAATTGCTTGAACGGAAGCCAACTTTTATTTAATAGTTATATGCAAACTTGAGGTAACGATACCTTTACTGAAATCATTGAGCATAGATCAGCATAAATGGAAGTTTATACGACCAAATTTCAAAATTAAATAAATGTGTGGGGAATGATTATGAAACAAGCCTATAATAGTTCTATACTAGTTCATTATGAATGCTCTGACTACCACCTAAATTGGATACAACCGGAAGCTAAAGATAATTTCGTACATAATGTATCTGTTTAAGAAGATATGTAGTCATAGAATTAGCAAGCAAAAATAGTAAATCATGTTACCCAGTTAAAGAGGTATTAAAAACCACTTCTCCAACTTGGGTTCCACGAGCACCAAATGATTTTGCCTTCCAAATTGAACCATCCTCGAGAACAAGCCTAGCATCAGCTACCTTCCAAGGTCTTTCAACAAGACCTGCAGCTCCTGCAGCACATCCAGGAAAATATTAGATCATTATACGCTATTAATTTCAAATAAGTCCAAAATAAGGAGAATAAAAGGTCCTTAAACTCATTTAATGAATTGATAACAACTTGAAGAAAGCTTAGCATTACTGAGTTAAAAAATGGAATGATAACAGACTCGCACCATACCGAAATTGAGATGGGACTAAATATGTCTCAGCGTAAAGAAAAACTAAAAGAAGCAGACGCCGAAACCCAGAAAATTACAACAAAATCTTATTTCATCCTTTTTGTGTGACTAAAGTAGATGGTTTAATGGAGTATAAACAAACTAAAGCCCCATGAAACTGATAAGTAAAGTAGCCCAGCTTTCTCTACAATATAAGCTGAGTTAAGGCCAACAACTTCCAATGCCTAGTTGCCGAGCTTTGGAACATGGGCTTGTAACCAAAGCGCCAACTACAAAAGAAGAAGCTTTTTTAAAAAATGGCCCATTTTCTGGACCAATTTCCATATAGTGAAGATGTACATGGCTTGGGACACCTTTGGTGTTTCTATTAACGGAACAAACATAACTGTCCTTAAGGGCCTTCAGCATTTACTTCATGTTTTCCGGTCCAACAAAATGAAGGCGGCACCCTATCTAGAGTGTCTTGACTGTTAATACTCTTGTTTTATATAATTCTTGCGCACTTAACTTTTGGAGTGTGGGGAGCATTAGAAGCGGTTCAAAAGCTGGAGAATATCAACATTTCATTTCACCAAATTTCAAACCTTAAAATTTTCCTGCAAAGGTAAATATTCTTGATTTTTTATCATGTCCTTATTTGATAGTAGTTGCATAAACGTATTCAAATGTAACACTAATCAAAGATAGAAGCATTTGAATTCAAACAATGGCTCGAAAATAAGATTCTCACACAAAAACAGTATAAGGCTACATCTTAAATTCTAACAAACATAAAGATACATAAGCAAATGCAAATTATTCTCATGGCTCTTTGTATTTTTGCTAGCATTTGTTTAGCCACCTTTTATTTGGTTTGATGAAAGATAACATTATTGTATAAGCAGCGCAGCACAAAGAGGTACTGTACATTACAGAAAGTCATGATGCTTTTTGCTCCTTCTAAGCATACAAGGAGTCCAGAAAAGTATATGATCGTCGGAGTTAGCTACAACATTCCTTCCACTCCAGCTATGCAAATTTGGATACGTTTAATTTAATCTGAGCAGTACAACGTTAATCCCCTCAAAAGTAGACTGTTCCTTTCTATCCAAATAGCACACAGAATGCACATAGGAGCTTCTCTTAGAGAGTATAGAGTGTACACAAACCTTACCCCTATCGAGAGAGTCTGTTTCCTATAGACTTCCTTAGTACTATTATATCAATAAAATTACTTTACCTAAATATTTCCAAGTTTTCGTCACTTTGCTACACAATGTCATATGGATGCTGGACCAAAGTGCTATTATAAGACTAAATCTTTGATCCAAACATTGTATTTAATTTGCTGAGTATGTACAAATTATTAATTCAGAACCCGGTAACTTGGGGACGGGACCATTTCACCATGAAATTTTTTCACTTTTTTCTGGGGTTGTACTCCAATTAAACACGTTTAGCCATAAAATTCCGAAATTTTCAAAATTCTGAAAAACAACAGCAAAAAAAGAAGATGATGTTTTCACTTTTTCCACTCCAAATTACTCACAAAAAGTCAAAAACAACTCTAAATATTATTTTTCACTTTACAAACAAAAGCTACTTTTTTTCAAATTTCACAATGAAACATGGCTAATCTACCACTAAATAAACTAAAATATTAAACTCATAAGCTTCAAATCCTAACTCCGCCTCTAATTTACACTTAAAAAGTTGAATAACAACAACAAAACACAAATGAATTCAGATATAATCATATGATACACCCAAAAAAAAAACTAACCAGAAAGTGCACTATCTGAAGAGCATTTAACAGTGAAAACTCTGAAATTTGCAGACTTTTTCGAAAAAACTGGGCTTGTAATTGTAGTAGTAACTGCATTGTGAATCCTCAAGCAACAATCCATAGCTTAATTCCCAAAAAAAAAAAAAAAAAAATTCTTCTTTTTTATGACAACAATATGGATACTCCACTAGCGAGGGTTCGATGGCCAACTTTTGGGTTTTAGCCTTAAAAGGTGTCATTAGGTGCCGAAGTAAATTATCTCGAGATTATAATTGTATTTTCAAAATTATGTTTTAGATAAAATTTATATCAAGTTTGGTTGACATTATAAATTTATCTTGGAGTTGTATACTACTATGTATAATGTTCACTTTATTTCATACTCTTTCGTTTAAAAAAAAGAAGAATCTAGTTTAATTTTAGAGTTTAATAAAATAAAAAAGATATTTCAATTATGTGACTCTAAATTATAGTTATATCAAATGTATCAAAATATTATTTAATTTTGTGACATTAAATATGCCACATGAAAAACTGAACTTAAAATGTTTCAAAAATAAAAGAGTCTTATTTTTTTAAAATAGACTAAAAAAGTAGAGCACTATTTTTGAGGAAGTATTATGTTATATATAACTAATACATCATGATATAACAATGTAATAATTTTTAATGCATGATTAAAGGATGGTATTTTTGTAAGAAATTTCTTTTTAGAAATTATGCAATGAATATTATTTTTAACACACACAAATCAAATAGCTCATAATAAATAATCTCAAAATTATTAATAATAATATTTATTTATAATTATTCTTATACATCGTATCAAATGAAGCCAAAAAATATAACTCAAATATGAAGGGGAAAATGGTTATAACACTAAATTGTTACATATTGGGCCTGAAAACCCAGTAGAAGATTTGGCCCAATACCCGTATTCTCTCTGTTTGTTCTTCTTTCTCCCTCTAAGCTCTCACAAAGCTCTCAGCTATGGCTCCTCTCAAAATTCTCCTCTGTGGTGATGTACTCGGCCGTCTCAATCAGCTATTCAAACGCGTTTCTTCGGTTCGTCGTCTTCTCTACTTTCATATATATTATGTATGTATACATAAAATAGATAGATACAGATGCGGAGTATTGGTACCGAGTTCATTTGAATCCAATACTTTTGATACGGAGCATAAATTTATGTGTAAAATCCACGAAAAATGCTATAAATAAAACACATCACTTTGAAAATACTATGTGTTTAATGCTAAGCACCTTTAAGAGTAACAGTAAAGTTCAAATTATGCTCTAAATAGTTTGCTGACTTTAAATTTTGGATTTTATATTGTGTTTGAATATCAATTACTTAGTTTAGAGCTGAGATATGTTGCGATTTCTGCTTACGAGGACATGACCTTAGATAGGAGGTTGTGGAGGTTGTGCGATTTCAGCCTAAAGCTAGAAGGTTTGTAGATAGTAGTGTGTCAGCCTAAAGCTAGAAGGTTTGTAGATAGTAGTGTGTTGTCTCACTATCCGTCCATCCTAGTAGTTGTAGTTTGTTTCTCTTTGATAGATAGGAGATTGTGGAGGACACAAATTAGGCTACAAGTTTAGTAGATAGTAGTGTGTTGTCAAGCTAGCTGTCCATCTTAGTGGTTGTAGTTTCTTGCCCTTTGATAGATAGAAGGTCATGGAGGACACAAATTAGGATAGAAGGTTAGTACATAGTAGTGTGTTATCTCGCTATCTGTCCATCCTAGTAGTCATAGTTTTTAGCACTTCGATTTCTGATGCTTTCTTTTCTTTCTTTTTTTGTATATTGATGATCGTATTATTTTGTTGTAGTAACTGCTCAGTATGCTTTGTTATGCTTTCACTTACGTTACTTCTTTTGGACTGCTTTGGACTGTTCTTTCTTGAGTCGAGAGTCTATTAGAACCAACCTCTCTACTTCTGAGGTAGGGGTAAGGTCTACATACACTCTACCCTCCCCAGACCCCACCTTGTGGGACTACATTGGGTATGTTGTTGTTATAGTTTAGAGCTGAACTTGAACTCTTTCAGGTGAACAAGGCAGCTGGTCCATTTGATGCTCTTCTTTGCGTAGGCCAATTTTTTCCTGATTCGGTAGAGGGGATTGAGGAATTCAATGGCTACATTGAGGGGCGTTCCAAGATTCCGATACCAACCTATTTCATTGGCGATTATGGTGCAGGGTCCCCAAAAATATTGTCAGAAGCATTGAAGGACCCGAGTAACAAAGGGTTTAAGATGGAGGGTTTAAGAGTCTGTGACAATTTGTACTGGTTGAAAGGAAGTGGGAAGTATAGCCTTCATGGTAAGACATTAACCAGCACCTCGTTTATCGTTTTATTCCCATTTGCTTAATGAAAGTGAAAGACTTAGTGTAAGGACTGAACAGGCAGCTTAAAGTTTATGTGTCTGCATCCACTTTTTTTTTCTTCATAATTGTGGTGTCTGGGCAAGCTTAAGCTCTCTCATGGAAAAAAACACTTACCATTTTTGCCTCAGCTAGAATTTGAACCCGAGACCTCATGGTTCAGCCTACTTTGTTAACCACTAGGCCACACCCTGGGGTGTTGTCTGCATCTACTCTACTAGGGGAGGTGTGTGTATGTATATTATATATTTTTGTATAGTTGGAAATGTCTATTGGCTGAACAAGCTAGTTTGTGCACACCTCTACTATTTCACCAGGTACCTGCTCCTGCCATTAACGCAATATCACATAGCTTTACCCAAGGCATAGACAGGTGGAAACAAATCACCTTGCTTTTGTTTCTTCCAGGATATAAACCCTGGTCTCCATATGGTCTTTTCCGGCTTCAATATAGTTAAGCCTCATCTATACATGCTTAAAAGATGTATGTTATACAAAGTTTATATTTGTTGCGACAAAAGAATGGTGGCTTGTACACACACCCACAATTTTTAATCCGCCTAGGTGAATAGGGATAGAGAAGGGAGCATTTGGATTATATTTAAAATTTGTTACTATTGATCTGCACCTTTTACCAAATGACTTTGTTTAATGCAGTTTATCATTTCCTTGTTCAAACTTGTACTGTTTGGTCTAGCGGTTTACACATGTAGCAAGAATGAAATTTTGGCACAGATATTGAAAGCTGTTAAGTCTTTAAAACTACCGGCTAAAATTCTCTATAATAGTTGGTAAAGAAAGGGTTGTATTGTCTCCTACCTCTCTGTGGTATTGAACAAAAGCCTATGCCATTGTTTACAGAAGCCAAATGGACTATATGTTGCTAAATTATTAACCCAATTTTGTATTGAATTAAAGATAGTGGACAGTTGCACCATTTCCAAGTTATACGTTGTGAGATGCCGATGTCTATGATTTGAAAACTGGAACTTTTCATGAGAGTATCTAAGCACCGTGCAATTTTACATACCCAAAAAAAATAAAAATGTGAGCACATCCAAACATCACACAACTTATCTTAATTTCGTGAAGTTGTGTACCTTTTTTGCTTAATTGGCTATTTTGTTGTCTCAATTCATTCGGGATTGAGGCGCAGTTGGTTGCCCAATTGATGTTATTGGTTATTATTTTCGTATTCAATGTTATATTGTAATAACTGCATCCAGTCCACGATAACCTCGGGGTTTTCCCTGATTTTGGAAGATTCATTCTATTGATTGGTTAATTTGCTTTGTGAATAGAATCTCACCAAACAGGGGGTGTCTAAGCTCATGTTTTTGGAATAATGAGACTGAAAGAGATTAGGGTTTCATATTATGTCTCCGTATCAAATTACAGTTTTCTTATATGGAGGTGCATGACTCAACAATAATATTTTTTGTTGGATATGATAGCTGATATACTGTACTCATGTTTAGGGTTATCTGTGGCATACTTATCTGGTAGGCGAACTCCAAGTGGAACTCAATTTGGAACATATAGTCAAGATGATGTTGATGCTTTGAGGGCTTTAGCAGAGGATCCAGGAACAGTAGACATCTTTCTTACATATCCTTTGGTTTTATATTGATCTTCGTCATTTTCTTCACCCCCTATTGCAAGTACTCTACACAATCTCTTTGATTTCCTTAATCAAAAAACACTAATGAGTGGCCCAGTGGAGTAACGAATAGAACGACATCAAAAGCTCCTGTAGAAATTTCCGATTCATCTGGGAGTGATCCCACAGTGTCAGAGTTGGTAACTGAGATTAAGCCTCGGTGAGTGATCATATTTTTCAAAGTGCAGTTCACTTGTTGAGTTGGTTTCATGGGCTACCAAGTCCTTTGCTCTTGAGCTTCATTTTGAACATTCCTTCTCGACCTTTGGAGAAGAAAATTTGAACTCCTCAAAATTTGGAGCCAACTATGTGGAGTTTTTCATTTTAATTTTGTACGACAAAATTTATTGTTTGTACATCTATATGCTTCCACTTGCTGTCTTTATATTCAGCTTATTTTTCTTATTCATTAATAGTGCAAGCTTCATCACACCTCGATTGGACTGCGGACTGCCATTTCATAGTTAATTTGAGCTGATATGTGTCACTGATCTTCTTTATATCGTGGTTGATTCGGTAATCTTTTACAAGAGTTCCATTTCACAGTGGATATGTTTGTCCTTGATATACTTAGGCTTCACCTAAAATAAAATTAAGCAGTGGGAATTTGCATTTGGCACAGTTTACTGGATGTCAATCTGAAAAATTAAGTAAAATTTCAGTAAAGATATTCTTGGCTTTCGGAGAATCCACAATGTTCTGTTCATGTGAAGGAAGTATCTGTTCAAATGGCTATTTTGTAATCCTGCTATTTTAAAAGAAATGCTATTGAAGTCGGAAATTTTCTGTTGCTTTCTAGTTCTTTTGTCATTTTAACGAACCAGAACTGAAATTGTACTTTGTTGCCCAATAAATCCACAGATATGAATTTTTCCCCAACTGAATTTGTTTTACTGGTAGGTATCATGTTGCAGGAACTGTGGGTGTATACTTTGATCGTGAACCATATGCTAATGTTGATGCTCTACACGCAACTCGCTTTTTGGGATTAGCTCCTGTTGGAAACAAAGATAAACAGGTACTACAACCGACATTTGAGTTAAGTTTCCTGCAAGTATTTGTAAAAGTAGCATCTTAAGCAGTTCTATCACATATCAAGAATGTTTAATCAAACATTATTTACTTTCACTAATTTCAGTGTTTGTCACCCTTTAACCCACACTTTGTCCTCAACCCCCCCCACCCCACCCCACCCCACCCCAGGGTCCACACCACCACCACCAAAAAATATTATGCCACATAGTTATGGTTGAATGTGAAATCGTTAATAATGATTATATATACTCAAAATGCCATAGAAACTCTTAAAATCTATTCATTTTTCTGATGAAATTCTGATCTAGTTTTCAATTCTTGAAACGCCATTATAAAATATAAGGTGAATTAGAGTCTCAGAAGCTAGAAATTTCCTGAACTTCACACTTCTTTTTAATGGCATACAAGTTTATAACTAAAATGAAAGACTTCTCTGCTGAAAAATGCAGGACTTATCATCTTAGCTAAGTCTGCATCTATTTCTCGGTCTTTAAAAGACAATTTCTCTCCACGTGATTTTAGGTCTGCCTCAGCCCTTTATATCATTTTGAATCCGCATTTTATGCATGAGTTCTTTGCAGAAATTCATTCATGCAATATCCCCCACTCCAGCATCAACAATGTCGAAAACTGAGCTTAGTGCAAAGCCACCAAACACTACTATATGTCCATATACAAATGTTGACAAAGCAGCCCCACCCGATGGAGCA
Organism: Solanum etuberosum; assembly: GCA_029582245.1. NCBI lineage: Eukaryota > Viridiplantae > Streptophyta > Magnoliopsida > Solanales > Solanaceae > Solanum > Solanum etuberosum. Next base: position 14,427 of record JAJONR010007599.1, read on the forward strand.
ACAAAGAGGCCCGGTGATAGTACTTCTGAGTCACAGTATTGGAGGTATGATGTATCCAAGAAAAAACAGAAACATGGAGATGGTGGTGGTGACAGACTCTGCTTTAAATTTGCCTCTTCTGGCTCTTGTCCAAGAGGAAACCAGTGCCAATTTAGACATGATGAAGAAGCTTCGGAACAATACTCAAGAGGTGTGTGTTTTGACTTTCTCAACAAGGGAAAATGTGAAAAGGGTCCTGATTGCAACTTCAAGCACAGTTTGCAGGAAGAAGGTGACAGATCAGCATCTGGGGCAGCAAGCTCTAACAGGTTAATATTTATTGAACTACTTGATTTTTCTTGATGACGTTGCAGTATCAATGTTTACTGGCTTGTGAGCCTTCATTAGTGCTCCCTTTCTTTTGTAGTAAGCTTTGTGGTAACTTTAACTGTTTTTCAGGTCAAAAGAATGCTGGTTTTGTTTGTCAAGCCCGAACGTTGAGTCACATCTCATCACTAGTGTCGGAGAATATTACTACTGTGCACTTGCTAAAGGACCTTTAACACCTGATCATGTGCTAATTATGCCAATTGAACACACACCCAATACGTTATCTCTGCCACTGGAATGTGAAAAGGAACTGGAACGACTTCAAAGCAGCTTCAAAGCTTACTTCAAAAAGCAAGGGAAGGAAGCAGTTTTCTTTGAGTGGGTATTTAAGCGAGGAAGTCATGCCAATCTTCAGGTATGGAAAAATTTACATTCATGTATTGCTATGAATGTATTCCTGTACTGCATATTATTAAAAAAAAAAAGAAGAGGATATGTCTATACCACCATTCTGTCCTTAAAAATCGGTTTGTAAACATACCTTACTCTACATGTTTTGTACTTATGGAAAAAGGTTTTATGTAGCAGCTCCCACATGTATTGTTCTATTTGTGATCTCTAGCCTTAGGAACTCTGAATAAGCACAAAGCATTTGGCTAACAGGATTTATATTCAAATTACGAGTGAGAGATCAAATCAAAGAAATATGTAAGAATAAAATACTTAATCGGGGAAAAAAAGAATGTTCAGTTTGTAGAAACTTGTTAAAACTTCAGCATGGTTTACCTAAACTGTGGTTGAGAAGAAAGATTCAAACAGGGATCAAACATGATTGACACTCATCATGCAGGGCTTACAATAAAGACATCCAAAAAGCAGAGCCTTAAGTGCACCTTTTAGAAGTATGCATTTGATTGTACACCTTGGATCAAACTGCAGCTGCCTTGTCTTAATAGATCAATCTCTTTTTTTAACATTAATAATATTATGCACAATTGTGTAATTGTCTCATGTCACGGTTCTTTAATCCATTACTTTTTCTTCTTTATTATTGCTTATTTACCATTATCTTAACCTCCACTCCTTGTGTCTATTGTAGGTTGTTCCTATTCCCTCTTCCAGGGCATCTGCGGTTCGAGATATTTTTAACTTGGCTGCTGACAAATTGGGATTCAAGCTTACTATGGTTAAAGGTATGTTTACTTTATTGTATGAAGCCATGGAGTCCCGAATCCCTGCCACATCCCCAACCAGGTAATAGAAAGAAAAATGGTAAAGGTAGAAAAAACAACTCAGTTGTTAATCATGCCTCAGCTTTAGCGACTTGTCGTTGTCCTTTAATTTCCTGGTAATGTATACAGACTGAAATGAGTAGTTTCTTCAAATGTCCTTACGAGCATGGCACCTGCATCAAGTGTATCCTATGAAGGTTGTTATCTCCACCACTGTCTTAATACCAAAAATGAGTCATATGCCAATTGCCTTTGCGAGAAGATCTTCTGCCTCACCTTAAGGTCCTTCCTGCTAAAATTTATTACTAGCTTACTTTCTGTTCATAAGAGTTCTGTCTCAGTCTCTCAGATGAGTCATCTAAGCTAGGCAATTTCTCCATGACCCTATGACTATAAAACTGAATAGTCAACTGAATTGGATGTGAACAATTTCTTTTGATAATTTACCATGTTTTATATATGACCAGCATATTTGGGTGCATAGGTTACTCCTACATTATATAGACCTATTTTGCAAGTTCTACTCAACCAGTTATTCTAACCATTGTTATACAAGGTAGCATTACAGATGCTAATTGCTAAACCTCTGATTTTCTCATTAAATCATTTTCTTGTCTTGTCTCTGCTAATTGGAAATGTCGGCTAGCATGGTTGTGGAGAAAACCTCATGGATTTGAATATACTCCTCTGGTGCTTTCGTTGGTTTGCCTTTTATCACAGATTGTCTTGCGTAAGAGAAATTCAGTCTAGAGATGACATGTTGGTGCTTTCTTTTTACTGCAGAAGGAAGACAAGCGTTGCGGACACAGTTCGACAGAAGTTGCAGCTTATTTTATGTTGAAGTTCCCGGAGGTGATATCTTGTCACATGTTATTGAGGAGAATGAAAAATTCCCAGCTCAATTTGGTCGTGAGGTAAGATGCATCCACCTTTATCTAGTAATGTATCATTTAGCTAAAATTTTCAACAGGTGATAAACACTTAGTTTGCATCCTTTTTTATGTAAAATATGTCTTGACAGCTATAATTTCGCTTTAGTAACAGACGTAATATTGCATGAATATCCCACAGGTTTTAGCAGGCTTGTTGAATATAGCAGATAGAGCTGATTGGCGAAATTGTAAGCTTGATAAAGAAGAAGAAACTAAAATGGTTGAGAGATTCAAGAACGGATTTCAAGAATACGATCCAAATCAATAGGATCCAAACTATAGCGAGCTCTTTCTCGTGTGTTCTTCATTTCATGCAACTTTCAACATTTCCTTGAGGTTCTCTTTGCTCCCGGCTTCTATCTAACTGCAAGTATCTGCAAATTCTTTACATGCACGAGTCCGTGTTGTGCTTGAACAGTCAACATTGTTGTCTTGTAACAGGACGCTGTTGTAACCGCCTAACCGGGCAGCATCAACATTGCTGCAATTTTCATGTATGTAATTCCTGTCAGTTAGGCTATTGTGGTAGTTGTTCATGTATGAGCTTGTGAGTTTGTTTCAACTATTTGAGATAATGTAATACACAATAGTAACTTCCTTTTTTGCTGAAGCAATTGTTACTTTATTGTCATGTGAAAGGTGGGATCTTTACCCAAATAGTCGGTCGGATTTTGGTTTGTCTTGATCAAACTTTCGATTAAGTTTCAAATATACTACAATTTACTAAGGCTTAAACTACCAATGTAACATTCACATTCCTATTAATGTCCCCAAAACTCACTTTTTTAATCAATGTTCTCAAAACTCCTCCATAATATTCTCTTGATATAAATTCATTTTTTATATTTGAAATTCAGGACTGATTTCTTCGAGATAGGTTTTTTCTTAGGGTAATTATTTAACTTAATTTATTTTTTATATTCGAAATTTTAAGAGTCACTTCTTTTAACATTCAACTTCAATAACGTACAATAGTTCAAAACCATCTAATGTTAATCATTAAATATGAGTCTGATAATCGATATGGATCTACTGAAAAATGAATATCCATATTATTAATATTTTTTGTTAATTTTTTCATATATAAATTCTTGTTTTTTGAGAATCTCAACTTATTTTGGGTAATCAAATAATTTTACTTTATTTAACCCGTTTTCAACCCGTCCACTTCCGACCCGACCCGACCATTTGCCACTACTTGACTACTTAAAAGACAGATTCACAGCCGTAGTAGATGCCTTCAACAGTTCGAGTCTCCGCGAGATCATCAGATTTTCTCTCAAATTTATTGAAGAAATGGTATGCAATTTCTTCTTCCTTGTTTAATTTTGTTGTTAATCTTATAGTTTTGGTGAATTTTTTGAAAATTTTGATGTGATTTTGCTGTATTTTTTTTGGATTTTTCTTGTGAAAGGCTCAATCAGCAAAACCGATCTCGAGTCCAGTACCTGATGCGTGGTACCCAACCCTAGCAGTGTTCATGCTTGCGATTGGTCTTGTTGTAACTGCTTCATTTTTCATGTAAGTCCTCGATCTGATCTTTTTCAAGCTCAAAAAATGGTGGATTTTGATATTTTTGCAATTTTTTCATGCTTATTGATCAATGTTGGAATGAAATTGACCTGAATTAGAGTGATTTTGAGGGTTTTCTTTAGTGGATCTAATTAGATTAAGGGTGTGTTTGGCAGAGAAGAGGGGTTCCAACAGTAAGGTTGTGTGTTCGAGTTATCGAGGGAGAAAAAAGGGTGTGTTTGGTATGAATTTCCAATTTTTTTATGTTTGGTTGGTCAAAGTATTATTGAAAATATTTTCTGTAGGAAAACAAGTTGCTTAACAATAAGGAAAATGACTTTCCTAATAGAAGTAGGGAAAAGAAGTTTCATAGGTGACATTTCAAGTTCATTGTCTCCTCCTCCTAATGTCATAGCTTTTTGCTAGATTACATACAAATATTTGCTTATGCTGCGTGTATACAGTTCCTGAGATTTTCCTCGCTATTACTGAAGGAGAGTATCTGAGTCATCGTTGATTGAAATTTAATGGTATCAGCATCTGTGTGAAAAGGGTGCTTTGTCAGTTTGTTGAAATGCAGTCGATTTTTTTTTTAACGAAATAGACCGTTGAAGATTTAGTTGCATTTTGTGAGTCAGGAATTTAAATAACATGAAATTGTTAATTTGGTTATCTAATATGAAGTACAATGTTTATTAGGAACGTGTTACTTTTGTTGAAGAAATTTTTCTTTGGTGGCTGGTTGTGTTAGAATAGCTTGGGGTTTAGGCATGGTTGTTGTAGCTGATTGTAAATGATGAAAGTTTGAGAACAGTTTACATCAAATAGGATAAGAAATCTGAGGGGATGTAGATCATTCCCTATGTTGCTCGGACTCTTCAAAAATGTCAAGGGGTGCGTGTCAGATTCGCCAAAAGTAGTGTATTTTTGGAGAATCCAATACGGATGTGGCATCGAAAGTGAAGAGTCTGCGCAATTTAGATAATTCCTACTCCATACCCCTGGCATGTAGACATTATTCATTTTATGTGAATCACAACTATGTTTTATGGCACCTTTTGGTTGTTGAAAGTTAAACTTGAAAAGTTTGGGCCATTAACTTTTGGTCAACTTTATTTCGTGTTTAAAAATGTCACATGCTTGTATTAGATTAACTGTCTAACCAGGCAGAGTGAGATATTTTTCCTTCCTTCTCGAAGTGGAAGGATATGTAGGGAGTAAGTATGGATAGATTAAGCAAACCTGGTGGATTTAATTTCCTTTTTCCCCCTAAAAGCTTTAAGCCCTTTCCTTTTCCTTTTGAGAGAAATCATGGAACTTGTTCCAAGGTACAATTAGAGCTCTCCACTTGTATTTAATGTGAAGTTTTAAGGTGAAAAGTTCAAGTCACAATTATGGCTTAAGGGGTTGTAGCCAAAGTAGTCTTAATTGTATGTTCTCCTCCACTTGATTTCCAAATTCTTCGGCTTTGACGCTGCCTACCTTGTAAGTAATCACTCTTCAGAAGTTTATATAAATTTACAATCAAAAAAGAAAACAAAGAGAAGTCTATACGACTTTAGAGTTGCTACTCTTAGATATGACCTATAGGAAAAAGTGGTAAGAAATCTTTTTTCTATTACCTTAGAGCAAACTAGCAAGGTTAAGACCTTGCCCTTGGCAGTTTACATATTTGAGAGACATCACTTTCAGGAAATATCTGTTCTGTGACTTACTTCTTGAAGAGTACATAGTCTACATAGTGAACATGGATATCCAACTTTGCTGAGATATAATTTTCCGAAATTCCTTACTGAGATATAATTCATGAATCATGGCAATTCTCCAAAATCATTAAATTATAATACTTCAAAGAATAAAAAATATTCTCGGATTACTCATCAGACTATAACTTTACAGTGTTAAAGAGTAACGGTTTTCTGCATTTTTTTTACTTTTTTTGCGGGTTCTACAAGTGCTGTTGTCTTTTCTTCTTCTAACAAAACCTATGAATTTGTGACAGCTATGAAGCTACTTCTCCGAGGAAATACCGCAGTCTTGCAAAGGAGCTTGTAACAGGGACAGTGGCGTCTGTTTTCTTGGTACGTACACTATAATGATTTGATCTGTTGTTTTTGCTAGTTTCTTGTGCTGACTCCCCACCGCATCTCATGCAGGGTTTTGGATCCTTGTTTTTGCTACTGGCTTCCGGCGTATATGTTTGATCCATCCACATGGATAGAGATATGAAGTTTTTTACTAATGTTTCTACATGAACGGTTTTGAGTACTGCTGTGATTTTATATGACTTATCTTTGAAGACAGCATCTATAGAACCTGATTATTATCACCTAGTGCAGTTATAACTTAATGGCAAGCATTGGAGAACTAGTTGAAAATTTTCTGAGGTACAAGAAAATACTTCTTATGATCTGTTACTTTATAGAACAAAAATGAGTATCCCTTTGTTATGTTTTTACTTGAGCCACGGGTTTATTGGAAACAACCTCTTTACCTCCCGAGGCAGGGGTAAGGATCCCTTTGCTTGGGTTTACCAACAGAAAACCTATACAGTCAAAGTCTGTCTATAATGACGTTGTTTGTCTGGATATTTTTGATTGTTATAGCGAAATGTTGTTATAGAGAACATAGAATATAACATAACATGTAAAATCAGTTTCAAAATACACTTAAATCGGTTATAATAAGATGTTATAGAGATGTCTAACCATAGATATAGTTTGTTAGTGTAAGGTAATAAAATGATGCTAAGTTTCTACTACATGCTGCAAATCTTGCAAATAGTAGACACATTTTAGAACTTAAATAAGTGACTCTTATTATTGTCTTATTTTGTACCTTATTTTGTGACAAGGGGACAAGGAATAATTAAAAAAATTATAATTAGTTTTATTTTTTTTCTAAAATTGAAATGAACTTGTGGAAGTACACCGGATAAGTTTCATGTTCGAAATCCCTTGCCAGCGAAAGCAAGAAATTTGATGTCTTCTAGGTCGGGCTTGTCGTACCAGGCTTGTCTAGTACGGGTTACCTCTCATGTGTGGTTTACGAGCTATTGCATAGGAGTGGGAGTTTTCCCTTGTACGCACCTTAGTACAGGTTACTTCTTCTATATGGTTTGCAAGCTATTGCATAGGAGTGGGGGTTCCCTTGTGTGCACCCAAAGATAGCGGCTGCGGGTTTTCCTTGTCTTCAAAAAAAATTACACTGTATGTGTATTACATTCTCTTTGACATCAAGTGTTGAAGGGGGTGAATGATATGTAACAATAGAATAAGGGAGTAATAGGATCCCTGCATAGTTAAAGATCGTAATAAGAGGAAATGAGCTATTTGGGATTTTTTTAGGTATTTTCCCAAATATATACTTGTAAAAAACTTCCAACTATATCCTTATGTTCAGAAAGCAAGAACCATCAAATTATAGAAAGGAAAAGTCTTTACTCATCATCAACAAATTGAAAACAAAACTAAATGAAAAAGCTTCTTTAATACCCTTTAATCTTTCAAATTCCCATCATACAGAGAGAGTATAACAAACAACACAATTCCAAATGAATATGAAAAACAATAACAAGAACAAGAACAAACTTTTTTCAGACATCAACACATTGAAAATGCTCAAGAAGCCTATTGGCTTCTCTAATACCAGTAAGATAAGCACCATGAGTTGTTGAATAGTAATTTCTACTTGTTGCTTCACCTGCAAATAAAACTTGAAATCGATGACTCTTCTTCGAATTTTTACCATCACTAATCTCTTTAGGCAATGGTTCTGCCATAGCATCCAAATCATTTCCACTTGATCCAACAGCTATATGAGTATATGATCCCAAGAACAATGGATCAGTACCCCATTTGCACTTCAAAACTTTAGTAAACTTGATGGAATTCTTGAAATGCTTTGTGTTTGCTAGAAACTCTGACATTGTTATCGAGACCCCCTCAATAATCTCCTCATCATCAAGAGTTTCAACCTTCAAAGCTTCTTCACCTGCAAACCATGATACCACAACTCTTGACTCTGGATAAACTGGATGTGTAAGTGTAGTCCTCCTTATCCACAAAGGGATTTTCGGGTTCTTCAGCTTCGCGTTTGACTGATGAAAAACCATCATCATGTTAGGGAAATTTATCCCATCATGATGAGTTGGGCTAAGTTGCAAGAACACCTTATCAACAACACCAAAACCAAGTCTTGAAATTGCTTCAGTCTTGAACTTAGGAAGTGGAGGACTAAAAAGACTCGAGTCCTCGCGAATTCCTTGTTTTAGAACTCCTAATGAGACTGTAACAATGACATGATCAGCATACATAACTGATCCATCACTAAAATGCAACTTCACTGGCTTATTACCATCACTATTTTCCAATTGCCATTCAATTTTCGAGACTTTTCGACCTAATTGGATCAAACCAGGTGGTAAAACAGAAGCCAAAGATTCAACAACAGATGAATACCCTTTGGCTATTGTTATTTCATCTCCAGGAAAATTACAATACTCACTTTCTCCATTGAAATCCAAAGTACCTAAATCACCAGCTGATGAATAATGCCTATGTATATTCTCAAACATAGCAAAAGTACCTTCTTCAAGTGCTTTTCTACTCCAATTTTCAAAAACTTCAACATTTTCTTGATCTTTCTCAATACCAACATTTTCAAGATCGAAGCTTTCTACATTTTCTTGATCTTTCTCAATACCACCATCGTCAAGATTGAAGCTTTCAACATTTTCTTGATCTTTTTCAATACCACTATCGTCAAGATTGAAGCTTTCAACATTTTCTTGATCTTCTTCAACACCACCATCGTCAAGATTGAAGCTTTCAACATTTTCTTGATCTTTTCCAACACCACCACTTTCAAGATTGAAGCTTTCAACATTTTCTTGATCTTTTTCAACACCAACATTTTCAAGATTAAAGCTTTCTACATTTTCTTGATCTTTCTCAATACCATCATTTTCAAGATTGAAGCTTTCAACATTTTCTTGATCTTTTTCAACACCCCTTTTTTCAAGATTGAAACTTTCAACATTTTCTTGATCTTTCTTTAAACCCCAGTAAAACTCGAACCCTTTTCTAAGATAAGAACCCATACTAATCTTATCAACGCCACCATTTTCTTCAAGATTCAAGCTTTCAACTATCTTTCTACCAACCCCACCATCAAAATCCCCTTCCCCAGATGAAAACTCTAACAGATTACTGTAAAAATTTGATACCGAGTTAACAAAGGATGAATGTACCTCATGTCCATCTTCTGTTATAGTCACTTTTTTATGGACTTTACCTCCCATACTGTCCCATGGCTTATCATCAGTTTCAAATCCATTGATTTCTTGAGCAATTTTGTATATTGGATTTCCTTCAATTCCATGAATCCAAGTTGCACCCATTTCAACTCTATCACCACAAAATTCAGTAGTGAAAATTCTTCCACCAATTCTGTTTCCACCTTCTACAACACAAATCTCAAATAGCTCATTTGAGTTTTGTGTTGTGTAGAGCTTTTTAGCTGCTGTAAGACCAGCAATTCCTGCCCCAATTATAACAATTTTGGGCTTTTGAGACACCATTTTAGAGGCAAACTTAGACAAATCTTTTTTATCAATAACCTCAGACCAATCAATCGAAAAATAATGAAAATATTGTGAAAACAAAGAATTTGTTTTGTTTGTGAGTATGAAACTACTTGAGCAACAAGCAAATATATATATATAGTGTAATCATAGTACTTTTTTTACATAATTTATACTTTTAGTCCCTCGGTTATTGATAAATTCTTATTTTGATTCTTATAAAGGTTGTTAAGTGATATGATTTTTTGAATATTCACGAGTAAATGGATCAAAAAGTGTATATTTTGATTAATTGAAGTTTAAATATGTTTAGTCAGATATCATAAGGACCGGATTGAGGAACCGAATTTAAGGAGTAGAGTGAAATAATCTATAAATGTGATTTGCTAACCATAATTATGGGGGGTAAGTTGTTGGATTAGTAGTATTCAAGTTTGGCAAGAAAATTATTGAAATATCTCCAAAGATGGATTAAAATCTTGTTTAAATCTCTAATTTTGGTAATAAATTAATTAGACATCTTTGGTAAAATAATAATTGAAATACCTCCAAGATAAAATTAAAATCTTGTTTAATGGTAAGAAAATGATTAGGTTTCTTTGTCTTCATAGTAATACAATTTCATTTTATTTTTTTTGGTCAAGATAGTAATATAATTTCATGCCAACATGGTAAGCACTAAGTATTATTTTTTGTTTTCATATCAATTTAATAATGAATGTTCATTTCAAAGTCAAATACATTATAAATTCTTTCTTTTGGTCCATTATTCATTTATAATAACAATAATTACGCCTCAATTTCGAAATCACGTTTAAAATTGTAAAAGCAAAGCATTTGAATTTAAAAAATAAATTAAATGACATTTTTTAATAAGAACAATTGACATTTATAATAATAATAATAAGTGTTACACCTCTTTCTTTCATATTTTTCCCCTCATTTGGCAAGCATTTTAACTCGAAGCATTTAAATTTACTATAGTTAAATGATTTAATCAGGTGAGAATTCATGCATGTCAATTTATCATAGTAAGTGCTAAAAATTGATGTACAAACACATGTCATGCTTTTTCTATTGGCTTGGTGTAAACAAGGAGTGTGAGTAAGTTCCATTCATCATCCTACTTCTGATCAAATCTATTGTTAGTCGTTTATTTCATTTTTTCTTTTATAACAATGATATCAGCCAGTTTATGCACACCTCAATTAATTTCACAGAATATTTGTTATTTCCCCAGCACGAATATAGGATATAAAATGATTTTCATGGAGTTGTAATTGCTATACTGGCTTTCAACCTCAAATGAAACAAATGTATAATAGAATCTAAAACATTAATGTAAAAACAAAATGATACAAGGCTCTTAACAAAAATAACAACAAATGTTATAGTTTAGATCTTATTTATTTATTTTTGGTTCTCAATCCTGTGTTCGGTACCTGCTTTGGAGCACAACTAGTGTAATTGGATCCGCGCTGGAAAAATCTCACTTTGAGGGTTAAAACACTTCAACTAAAAGCGACTCTAAACTCAGAACTCGAACTCGAAACATCTGGTTACTGAAAAATTGACTTCCTTGATATAACTTGTATTAATATTTCACATACACAAATTGTAGTAATTGTATATATATAGTTACATGAAACTTATTTGTATTCTAATAGTATTTGGAAATTGGAAGCTGTACAATTTTCTTCAATCTCATAATCCAAATAACAGAATTCTGTATAAACCAAAGTTTTACAGAGAATCAAGAAAATTCTCTGTAAATTTATATACCTTTTAATCAAATATTTCTTTTTCTTCAAATGTTTTATTCAGCTGCAATTTGCAAACTATAGCCTCCATTTGTTAGCTTCCTGTATGTATTCGGCGCGAATTCAAGCGCCATATTTACTGAACAAGTTTACTGCCATTGTAGAAATCAATGGTAACAGTTAATATGAATATATATATAGAGAGAATTTATGGATTTAGACGCGACGTGAAATACATATTTTTGAATCAAGACCAGTGTTGTTAAAGGCGAAAAGCATACCTTTTCGAGTTCTTTATCTTGATCTCCTGACTAGAGAAATTCCTGTTGGATTACCACCCCATTCTTCAAATACTACCAACAAGTTTCCACTTGGTTTCAGCCACGATCGTGGAACGTGGTACCTGAAATTAACAATTTCGCGAAGTTTCTCAAAACAAGTTGAAGGTAAAAAGTACCACATTTCTTCAAACATCTTGTCTTTAGTTAATTTGTGTGATCCTATGGAACAACAACAACAACAACATACTCAGTGTATTCCCGCAGATGAGGTCTGGAGAAGGTAGAGTGTAAGCAGACCTTACCTCTACCTCGTGTGATCCTATGGAATATAAGGGATAAAACATGTTCCTAAGATCTAAATGGTTTTTTACTATTTGTTGTAAACAAGTAGGAGTTGATCAAGTCCCACAACTCCGCTAAAGGTTGTTGGAATTATGGAAATCGCTTACCATCTCTGAGAAGGTTGTCCGCAGTTAGTCTGACATTTCTTCTCGTTGAACGTTCCAGCATAACTGCATTTGCTACAGTCGCCTTGTGCTATGTTTCCAGGCCAATGGCGACCTACGCCTTCACCATTTATCCATATCTGACCTTTTCCCATACTTGCCATGTCTAAAGCTAGTGGTTCATTTCCTCCAGGCGCGTTAAATGTAGCCTGGAAAAGGTATTAGTCTGTTAACTACGTGTTACAACATGTTATTCAACATCATAAAATTGATAAACACATGTTGATATGTAGTTTTGTTTGATGTTATAGACGTTATACCAATAGGAATTTACCTTGTACCAAGTCAGGGGCTGCTTTTGAGCCACTAGTGAACCTCGAATCCATTCAACAGAAGAACTCCCACTTAAGGAGTGAAGACTTAACGATTCGCCTTTCAGACCAACCTATGAACAAGCAAATTACATATGCAGTGTAATCCCACAGGTGAGGTCTTGGGAGGGTAGAGTGTACACAGACCTTACCCCTACCTTGGGAGGTAGAGAGGCTGTTTCCGATAAGACCCTCGGCTCAAGGAAAAGCATATCAAAGTTATACGAAGATCAGGCTTTAGGGAGAGAAGAGAAGCAATTAGTTAGTTAACATACCTTGTAAGACCATCTCTGTTTCGCCAAGTTTCTGGACCCTTCATTGAGACCGCTCAACGTGACTGGACCTAGAACTCCTGCATTCCACGTATCATAATGCACGCCAACATTCTGAAATGTATTTAAAACCATAGGTTATATTTTTTTTAAAATTACTGTAACGGTTCAGTTATAGCTGCTAATAATGGATCGGATAAACATGAAATAGAAAACTAACCGGGAGACCAATGGAAACACTGAGCAGAGAAATCTTGTTAATACCAGCTCTTAATTTTACATTGCCACTATATGTAAGTTTTGGATTATCCAATGTCCCATAAACAGTTCCTACAACAATTCAAGGACAGAGAGAAATTAGGAAATAGGAATAGACGTAAAAAGATGTACTCCGTCTGTTTCAATTTGTTTGTTTTACTATCCTTTTTAGTCCATTCCAAAAAGAATGTCTCTTTTCTTTTTTTTTAGGGCAACTCTTCATTCTAACTTTCCACGCGGCATGTTTAAGGCCACAAGAGTCAAACTTTACTTTCTTAAATTTCGTGTCAAGTCAGACAAATTGGAATTGAGGGAGTACTTTGTTAGGAAAAAGCATTTGCCATAATCCCAAAATAGTGTTGTTTCTGCTACCTGATAGTTTTCCATTGACGAAAACATGCAAGACATGACCAGCCGACATAACAGTGAGATAAGGATCCTTTCTGTTCTGTAGAAATCCTTCATTAGATGCTATATTTACACTGGAAAAAGTAACAAAAAAAGTCATCACGATATTAGATATGTCTGAGTAAAGACGGAACTAAATATAATCATTCGAAAAAAGTAAGAAAATGAAAGTTACTCACTTTGTCATGTACCACAGATAGTCTGATGAATCTCTTGTGACGTTTTTCTGTTCCCATAGTCCGTTAGCTGAAAGTGTATCACTGTCATCAGCAGTCGGTGTTTCTTCATTGTATGACTGCCAAGACAATCCACCACCTGCAGGCGTCATCTTTATGCTCGAGCTTCGGGAGTTAACCTGTAGCATTACAAAGAGGACATTAAAACTTCTGCTCAGAATGCTTATACAGTCAAACCTCTCTATAACTGCATCAATTACAACATTATTTATCTCAGTACTTTTTGGCTGCTATAGCGAAATGTTGTTATAGAAAACATATAATATAGCATTAACATGAAAGATCAGTTCCACAAAAAAAATGACTATAACATAGAAATGTTGTTATAGAGAATGATTGTTATAGAGAGGACTGACTGTATTTATTTATTTAAACTGGAAAAAGGATCAACTCTCATTACCCGTGCAGTGTTGTAAACAGCAGTTTTGCAGTCGGGAAGAATGCTGATGGACCATGGAGGCAGATCGTATGGCCTATTCTGAAAGGTGACTTTAACTGAATATCTAGAGTCATAGTTGGATAAAAAAGCAGCACAAGCTCCAGATTTTGATCTATAGACATGAGCCTATGTTGGTCAAAAAAAATGTAAACAGCATTAGAAGAAAAAACACGACAATTACAACAACAACAATAACAACATATCGAGTGTAGTCTCACATAGTGGGATCTGGAGAGGATAGAGTGTACGTAAACCTTTCCCCTACCTCAGAGGTAGAGAGACTGCTTCCAATAGACCCTCGACTCAAGAGAAAGAAAAACAGACTAACCTCTTGATTACTTCCAAGACTAGTCACCGTGGCATATGATGAAACTAAAGCCGGTTCAGATAGCTTGATAGCTTTATGTAAGTCTCTCAAGTGCCCGTATTTTGGTTCATTCGGCAACCCTTTTACACCATAAAGCAAATCATCAAGACAAGCATGAAAAATTTGTAGGAAAATTTTCCACTATTTTCGTTCTGTGTTATGCAGATGTGGAGATATGTATAAGAAGAATTCTAGTTCTTGTTTCGTACCATACTCATCGAGAGGAGCATCATAATCGTAGCTAGTTGCAATGAAAAGCCCTGATGATGTCCGGCCAAAATTTGTTCCTCCATGATACTGAAGCAACCACAGTATCAATACAATAAATAGCTATGTTTAACGAGAAAAACTTGAACACGAAATCAGATGTCTAACTTACCATGTAGTAATTGAAGAATGAACCATTGTTCTGAACAAACCTTGCAACTGAAAATGCAATGTCTTCAGCTGGTCTTTGAGGAATTGGACCACCAAATTTCGTATACCTGAGCATAGTAGAGTATATCATTAACAAGCATTTGGCTAAATAGAGTAGTTGAATTAAGAAACCAACTCAGAAGAACATAAACTGCATTAGAGTTGTGTATTTTGCATTCTTGGAACTTACCAGCCAGTCCATACTTCTGTCCACATTTTCGGTTTGTAAGGCTTATTAGGACGGAACCCTTCGCAGTAGAAGCCATTGCAAGTATCAATCTGTAGCACAATCAAGACAATATGAGTTCTGGAGAGAGATGTCCAAAAATGAATCTTGAAACAAGTCACTATAGTTATTTGCTTCAACAATTTAGAAGTTCCTCCTATATCAATCCACAACAAAATGATTATACAGTAACAAATATTGTCATGAACTAAAACCCAGTCCTCCAAGAACTGGAGCTAGATGATGCCATCCAAGGGTGGAGCTAAGGGGGCCGTAAAGTGCAGTGCCCAGAGCACGAAGAAGTAAAGGGGATTTGTCATATAGTATATGTACATAAAAAAGTTTTTTTCACCTATCTACACAACGTAATTTTCAGGTGAAGGGGTGTCACTTGATATTCCTTGGACAAAGGTGGCTCCACCACTACCCAAAGGTGTTCATCCTAATTCCTTTTTGCTGGAAAATTACCTTTTTACATATATATAGCCAATGTTGAATCCCTTTTGGTTCTTCCTGTAGTTACTTCTTCATATTTTGAATTTCCTTTGTGAAATCTTGGTTCCGTCACTTATGACACCATACTTTTTCACACACATTTAAACAACTTAAATGGGCTTAAGTAGTGCTTAGAAAATACCCTACGCAGGTAGTTTCCTTTGTGAATATTGATAAAATCAGAATGATACAAAGAAGATAAACATGATCAATGTGTAAGGATCACACGAACAAATCGAGAAATAGTTCACAAAAAAGGATAGTCAATTTAGTCAATCGAAATTAGGAGGAAACTAAGAATTGCTTACCACAGGATCAGGAGCATCCTCTTGCTTACACATGATCCACGGGACACCAGTTTTCAAACCCACAGCCATTTGAGCTGCCCATTTTGTATAAGCTTTACCAGGAGCACCAATTTCCCATTCTACTGGTCCATACTCATTTTCTATCTGCAGCATTTATAGTTTTCTAAGTTTAGTTGACATAATACAACAACAACACCACAGACAGTGTAACTCCACAAGTAGGGTGTACGCAGTCGTACCCCTACCTTGTGAAGGTAGAGAGGTTGTTTCCGATAGACCCCGGCTCAAATGAAACATATAGAAAATGATGGAGAAAAAAACAGTAGAAACCACAAATAGTTTGATAAACAAAGCAAAGAAACAACATGAAATAGTAGAATCGAAGAATACGATAGTAGGAGAATTGCTAATAATATACTACTGATAAGGGAGAAACTGGGAGAAACTAAACAACATTCGACTACCTTAATCAAGAATTAGGGAACAAAACAACAATTAATTAAGGGGAGAAAAAAGAACAGTAGCAACCACAAATAGTATGATAAACGAAGCAAAGGTTTAACTATGGTAATAGTAAAATATGATAGTAGGGGAATTACTAATAATACTACTGATAAGGAAAACTAAACAACATTCGACTACCTTAATCAAGAATTAGGGAACTAAACAACATTCAAGGAAGAGAAAAGAACAGCAGCAACCACAAATAGTATGATAAACGAAACAAAGAAACAATAGGTAATTGTAAAATCAAAGAATACAACAGTAGGAGAATTACCAATAAGGAAAACTAAACAACGCTCGACTCCCTTAATCAAGAATTAGGGGACAAAACAACAATTAATGGGGGAGATAAAAAATTCCAAATTCATTTCTATAAATAGTGTAAAGACAAGGCATGAGCATAATCCAAACCTGGGCCATTATTATTGGTCCTCCTTGAGGTTCAAACAAATTTTCTGACTTCATCATGTTGACTATTTTCTGAACAAATCCTTGCATAGCCACCTTTCATCATAGTCAACCAGAAACATGACAGTTCAGACACAATATTAATTAAAAAATATGTGATTTTCTCTAATAATTTAAAAGTTTAAACGAAATGGTCACACATTTCAACATGGTACTAGATAGAATTCTGACCCCGCCACTCAAAAAACATAAAACATTTCCACATGTTTAGGTCATAAAAATATTAACCCCACACCACGCATGAAGAGTCGTTGTGACATGATATAATTTAGCATATTAACTTAAAATATATTGTCACTTTAGATGAGATTATCGCACATTTGAATATGATATCACAACAAACAAGTAGTCATAAATAAGAATTAACCCCACACGTGAAGAGTCGTTGTTACATGATACCATAACAGACCGGTGTACTTTCTCTAATAGATTAAAATTTTAAATAAGATCATTGCATATTTCAATATGATATCATAAATTGTCTTTAAAAGACAAAAATATATTTACACGTTTTTAGCTCATAAAAAAGTATCACGCAAAGAGAGACATTGTGCTCTTTCTAACAGCTCAAACTTTTAGACGAATGAAAAGTTAAAAAAACAAACCTTAAAAGGCTGATTGTTTGTTCTAAATTCCATACCAGGCACATATTTTAGCCAAACAGGGAATCCCCTGCATACAAATAAAACATAAAAACAGAGTATAAAACAGGGGAAGCTACAAAGATAAAAACACTAAAGCCAATCCTTTTACTCCCTCCGTTTTAATTTATTTGTCTTACTTTTCATTTAAAAAAGAATGTCCTTAATTCCAACTTTCTGCACGTTTAACACAACAAGATTATATAACATTTTGATACATTCTGCATATCTTTAGTTTAAAACCGCAAGATTCAATTTTATTTATTTTCTTAAACTCTATGTCAAGTCAAAATCAGAGAATTGTGTATATTTACCCAAAGTTCCATTCAGCACAGATGTAAGGGCCAATACGTAGATTGACATAAAGACCTGCTCTTTGTACCAATTTGATGAACCTAACAAGATCATATCTTCCTTCAAAATTATACTGAAAATTCAAAAAAAAAAAAATCAATTTTTTTTTTCTTTTTTTGGATATTAAATTGCAGAATCATGATTTAAATTCAAGAAAAAAATTTAAATAAAATAGAGTTAAAAAAGACATTACTTTTCCAGGAGAAGGCTCATGTCCATTCCAGAAAACATAAGTTTCAATAACATCTAAGCCTCCATCTTTAGCCTTTTGTATAAGATCAGGCCACATCTACAATCACCAATAGAAAAAAAATGATAATATTTCAGTATAATCTCGTAAGTGGAGTGCGGGGAATGTGACCCTCGTGAAGATAAAGAGGCTATTTCCAAACAGACTCTCGACTCAAGTAATGCAAACAACAACAACAACGACATATCCAATGTGATTCCATAAGTGGGATTTGAGGAATGTGGTGAATACGCAACCTTATCCCTATGTTGAGAAAGTAAAGAGTTTGTATTCGATAGACCCTAGACTCAATTAATACAGTGACATACTCGGTGTAATCCCACGAAGAAAAGACTTTTAGAACCAAAAAACATAAGTGAACAAGAATGACAGATAACAACACAGACCCATTTCACAGAAACCATAAAAATTAGTGAAGTTCAGATTTTTAGAACTAAAATGCATAATTGCATAAAAACAAGATATGCCCATTTCACAGAATCCATAAAAATGTATAAAGAAAAGATTTTTAGAAACTAAAAAATACACAAAAACAAAACATACCCTTTTGACAGAAGCCATAAAAAAGTATAAAGTTAACATTTTTAGAACCAAAATGCTTACAAAGAACAAGATACACCCATTTCCAAGAATCCATAAAAATGTATAAAGAAAAGATTTTTAGAACTTAAAAATTACAGAAAAACAAAACAGACCCTTTTGACAGAAGCCATAAAAAAGCATAAAGTTAACATTTTTAGAACAAAAATGCTTAAAAAAACAAGAATTACAGAAAAACAAAGCATGCCCATTTCACTGAATCCATAATAAAGTGTAAAGAAATGATCTTTAGAACCAATAAAAGAAAATAATGAAATAATACAAAAAAAATTGTGTATAATTTACCTGTGGAGTGCTTCTTGGATAATGAATTGAACCAGAAATAAGAATTTTTCTTTTCCCATTTATGATTATAGCTCTGTCATCATAAGAAACACTAGCTTTCACTGAAGAAAAAAAATCCAATGAACAAATAACTAATAATAACACCAACAACAACACATTAGTCCTTAGCATTTTTTCCACATTCAAAAAAGAAAAAATTTGAATTTTTTTTTCTTTTAGAAAAAAAATGAAACTTTTTTTCTTGTCTCTTCTCTATTGATTCTTTTGAGAAATGAAATGTGTAACGATATTTATACAAATATTTTTTCACTGTGTGTGTGTGCTTTTTTTGGTGTTTTTGGTTACAACTGCTATTTTTATATATATAAACAAAAAAGTAGGAGAAGAAATTGCCCAACTCCTTAAATGGGTCCCAAAATTTGACTCAGCACTTAGATTATCCAATTTATGGAATAATTTTATTTAATGTTTTAATTTCTTGTTTGAGTTAACTTTGGAAGTAAAATAATGTAGGGGCAAAGTTGGAAAATTACCTATGTTTTTGAGACATGCAAGACAGATGGAATGAAAGAAAGAAAAAGTAGGTTCGTGGCTCGTTCGGTAAAAAAATAGATCCGCCATTATAGATTGGTCAGACATATTGAGATTAAGATGAATTTATCGAAGTTCTTCATCAAGTCTTGTTTTTTATTCTTAAATTAAATAGGATGTTGATAAATACATATAAGCTCTTTCGGTCATTGCTACATGTGTAGACTGTAGTACTTATACTGATAGAAAATTTGATAAGACTCTTGAATTAAAAAAAATCAATCATGAATATAAATAAGGTTCGATGGATTTTAATTATGAATTTATTATATTTATATTAAAAAATTTACTAAACATATACATAATAATAAAGTTTAAATTCTAACTTGGCTTTTAAAATAATGGTGGATATTTATCTAGAGCAACTTTATCTATGAATAGGAAAATACTTCACTTATGATAAGGGGATGCACTTTTTTGGGTGGGAATAACATACTTTGGTCATCTTTGTAAGCAAAAATGAAAATACTTTTTCTCAATAAAGAAAGGAAAAGTTATATATAGTTTTCATAGAGGAAAAATATATGAATATAATTGTAGTTGTGGTTTCTCTAAGAAAAGAAAATAATTACTATAATTAAGGGCAAGTATTAGATGGAGGGTCACTATGACAAAAACAATTATTATTCTTTCTTCTTCCATTTTGGTAATTATTAAAAAAAAATAAAAAAATTGTTGTGATGTTGGACATACCCCAAATATAATAATAACAACATATCTAATCTGATTTCATAAGTGAGGTTTAGAAGTGATGGGTATGCATTCTTGGTGCTTTAAAATATGTATATTTGAATTACTCGAATATAAGTATGGTGATTGAACGCCAAATAAAAAATCGAAAACAAAAGGATTCAACTTGTATATTCCCTCTTTTCTCTTTTACTATAATTTTGTATATTAAAATTATTATTTTTTCTTGACTAGTCTATTTTAGCAAATTAAGATAGATATTTAATAAATAAAAAATTAATCTATGATACCCTTATTGTTAATTAATTGTTGAAGTACTAATAGATAAATTTAAATTTTAGGCGACTTGATTGACATCTCACCTGCATAGATAGTTACGTAGTTCAGTTTTAATCATACATTCAACATAGCATTCGAATTTCATGTGATTTTCAGAACCATGAATATTTGAGCCTGGTTATGATTAATCAGCTTTGAATTTAATTGTGCTCGTAATATATTCAACAAATTAACTTTTACTATTTAAAATTAAAGTTAAAATATAAATCACATAATGATGATTAAGTAATAAATGAATGTGTGAAAAAATAAATGTCTTGTGTTCATTAATTTGGTGTAAATATGGAGACAAAATAAATTTATGTCTTTTTAGGTCCATTCTTCATGAAATAAAAAGCAAAAGAAGAATAAACAAGCAAACTTTATGGTCCCTTTTCTGTATCCTTAAGAATGTAATACTTACAAGGGAGGAAGATATCATTTTAATTTACACATGAAGCCACCACTAGTATGAGTGTGGTGTCTTCTATTCATAGTCAGATATTTTTGAGTTCGAGTTTAAAAACTAAAAAGAAAAAAATTTTAATAAAAAAAAATTTCACCTTTAATTGATCCTACACGACAAGAATTCAAGTAAAACATAACTTTCATTCAATTGACCATTGGATAGAAGTTGTTTTCTGCTTGAATTTTTGTCGCGTAAGATCAATTATTAAAGGACCATGCATAAACTAAATGATCATGACTGCGTAAAAGAATTATGTTGGAACCCCCCCCCCCCCCTCCGGCCCCAATAAAATATATCTTAAACCTTATGAGTCGTTATAAATATAACTATCTAATAACACAATTGAAATCATAAGAATAAACAAATTCATACGATGAACTGTCTAGTTATGTATAAATTCTACGACACAAGAGCAAGTTTCTCTAAATCAATATCGTTGGTGGCCAAGAAAAAAGATGTGACTGCATTAATAGTTAATGAGACACATCAATTTCTTTAGAGGTGGAGCTATAATATTAGGTATAATAAGCTGTTTGGACAAATTCATCTTTTGCTTATACAGTATTTATATTGGAAAATTATTAAATATATATATAGATATTTAATTGTAAACTAAACAATTTAAAAGATCTATAAATAAAAAATAAAATAGTATATTCAATCAGAAAGAAAAAAAAATAAAAATAAAAGAATATATGAAGAAGACAACTCCAACAAGTAATTAAGCAATGGTCTTTTTGTCAACAGTATGAGTTGTTATTCAAAACAAATCCATCAACAATATCCAGCTTATTAATTTTTGGTTGAAACTATACCTACCATATTTTTCACCAAGAAATAAAAGGAAAAAAAACAATGAATTAAAAATAAATTAATAAAAAAAATTGAATTCATTTAAAATTTCATTTTTTTCTGATTTTAAAGAGAAAGAGAGAGTAAAATCACAAGCTAAAGAAAAAAGAAAAAAAAACACCATTGAGAAAAAAATAATTAGCGACAGACAAATTTTCCTAATCAAAAAACAAATTCATCGCTATCCTACTTAACGATGAATTATTATAAAAGTTTATTAGCGATAATTTATTTATTTATTTGTTTTAGTTAAAAGAGAAAAAAAAAATATAGCAAGTGCACCTACACGTAAAAAAATTTAATTTTTTTATTTCTAATTAGCCACCATGCTTACATAATATATATTTTTTCTTTTTTCTTTTAGTTGGACTACATTACGTACTTTCTAACTAATAATAATACAACTAGTATTGAAGTCCTCAAAAAAGTCAATAAACACTAAAAGAGAACTAAGTACTAAATTAGGCAATTAATGGTTTGGTTGAAAATAATTAGTTAACTTCACGACTTGCCAGTTATAGGGATGACAATAGGGCAAGACAATGACGAGTGATAGGATAGGATAGGATAGACGAATAATTTTATATGAATAGATACAATCCCCTTTTAAAACGTAAGATTTTTTAGAAAATACTTTTAAATTTTTTATGTTTGTTTGGCCCGATTGTTTTGAGAAATATTTTCTCTTAAAAAACAAGTTGCTTAAAAATGAGAAAAATGACTTTCCTAATAAAAGTAAGAAAATATATTACCAACACTAAAAAAATAAATGAGAAATTATTTTCCACGAAAACGTTTTCCATCGTACCAAACAATACACTGATCTTATACACCTAAATACATATTGTGAAAACTATATTTCTTTCGTCTTTATAGAAAGTCTTTTGAAATACTGAAAAGTTATCTAATTTTTTTGTATCAAAATAATATAGTATTTTTTTTAATGATGTAATCAAAATATATATGAAAATAGTTTCAAAACATTTTTCAATAAAAAATTTCAATACAAAAATGATAATTTCTTAGTAGGGGTCATAGAAGTTTACATTATAATTTCCAAACCCCAGACAAGGACTTTTCTTGCATTATTTTCAACAAGGTATTAATTTTCTTCTTTAATTAATCTATATTTTATACAAAAATAATAATTAAAAATACCCATTGGTCAATGTGAAATGCTAAATATATATATAGGTGTCAATATCTCTAGCTACTTGCTTTCACATGACAAATATTAAATTTTGACGTGTAAGAAAATTCTTATCCTCCTGCAAGAAGTAATATTGGATCACAAAATATAATTTAAATTTAAACAATATATACATATTAATTATTTTGATAACATATATAATTAAACATTTTTTTTTCAATATAGATTTCTTGTAGCTTGTATATGTGACGTATATTTATTTCTCACTCAAACAATACTCTAAACATAAAATTATGAATTTCCATGTTGATTCACGGATAACGTTTCAAAAACATGAACAAACCACATACGGAGAAACTTGTTATGACACTATAAGTGTATATATATCATTCATGTAGATTTTTATAATAAAACCAAGACGATGATATATATATATATATAAGTCGTTGTTAAACATGTGAAATTCTTATTTTCAGTTCAAAATAAATGATTATGTCCTTCTTTTTCAATTTTCTCCCATATTGAATATGTACAATATTTTTAAAAATATGAACCAACCACATGCATGCAGAGAAAATTGCTATGAACAACGTCTATATCACTCATCATTTAAATTTTTAATTAAAAGAACAAGATAACGATAGGTAAGACGTTAATTCTCGTTTAAGTCGAAATAAATGGTTGTCCTTTAATTATTGATATATAACAAGGTCGGAGTCAACATCAAACGATCCATCATCACAAACTAAATTTATTTTAAAAAAATAAAAAATGGGGGGGGGGGGGGGGGGGGGGGGGGGGGGGGGGGGGGGGGGGGGGGGGGGGGGGGGGGGGGGGGGGGGGGGGGGGGGGGGGGGGGGGGGGGGGGGGGGGGGGGGGGGGGGGGGGGGGGGGG
>JAJONR010007600.1:0-47685 GCA_029582245.1 Solanum etuberosum
ATATATATATTATTTCATTATACAAAACTTTTATATAAATTGTATGTTTTAATTAAATCTCTTGTATGTTTAATTATTTTTATGTAATATTTTTATAATATTAATTTTAGATATAAAAGTTAGTTTTTTTATAAATTATTTTTTCTATATATGACTTTTTTTAAAATTAAATTTATGTTAATTCTACTATAAATTATAATTGGATATAACTACAATTAACCTTCACAAAAATTAAAAATGCAAACATATAAATTATTAAACAAATAATACAATGTACTTAAACGTGCATTTGGAGTTTTGCACTCTCGTTTTGCAATTATCGCAGGGCCGTCACGTTTTTGGAGAAAAGAAGTGTTACATGATATATTAACTTCATGTATTATAATGCACAACATGATAATTGAGGATGAGTGTGATCTTAATGCACCAATTCAAGATGCGTCGGAAGGTCCAACTCCGACTGTAGAAATGGCGATAGATGAAAATTATCGATTTCAACAATTTCTAGCTCGACATAAAAAAATAAAGGACAAAGAAGCTCATTTTGAACTACGTAATGCATTAATAGAGCATTTATGGGAGCACCGTAGTGATCTTGAAAGTTGAATATTTATGTAGAATTTAAAATATTTTTTTCAATTATGTAATGTTTATTTAATTGTATTTCATTAATGATTTCACTTTTATTTGTATTATCCCTTATTATGTATAATGTATAATATTTGCTAGCAATTTATATTATTTAAAAAATTATGCTATAAAATAATTTTATATTAAACGACTATAAAAGAAAATAATATGAATTATATATGGTGAATGTTTTATAAAGAATTTGTTTTATGAAATAAGAAAATATAAATGAAATAAAAAATAATAATATAATAATGAAGAGAAAAAAAAAATTCTTTTTGGTGTAAAATTTGGTGCAGTGGGTTGGAGTTGATTTATACTAAAATAGTGCTGACACCAATTTTGGTGTAAAATTTGGTGTTTGGGTTGGAGATGCCTAAAATAAGAAAATCTAAAATGATGACAATGGCCTCCGTCATTTAAAAGGCAGAATCACGTGGTATACGGTTGATAGACTATTCAAGAAGTAAAACGTTAGAAAAAATAGAATGAGAAATTTCAGAATTATATTTGGTCATTCAAGATACTCACACTTACTAAATAGTTCAAAAAGAAAAGAGATAATTTTCTAGCTTCTTAATTACAATATAAATGATTTGAAATGAAAATCATATCATATATATATATATATAAAAGAGAACCGTAGGCCCGCCTACGTGGCGCCACCACAAACCAGAATTTTCTTTTAATTTATTTATTTCCGAAACTAGCATTCCCCTTTAATGAAAAATTGTGACTTTTATGAAAAGTTGTGACTTTTATGAAAAGTTGTAACTTATATGAAAAGTTGTGACTTTTATGAAGAGTTGCGACTTTTATGAAAAAATGTGGCTTTTAGGAAACGTTGTGACCTTTCTGAAGGGTTGTAACTTTTCCAATGTGTTGTGACCTTTTCGACAAAACACAATAAGCATTTGTTCACACTACCATTTGTTGTCTATAAATAGAGGAATTTCCTGCCACTATTATTTGTAGGTTTTTTTTCCGCTATAGTGTAGTCAAATTCAAATTCATTAATTAAGCTTCTTATGAAGTTTGTTTCATTCCTCAAAGTTTTCTTCATCCTATTTCATGGAGCTTAATCTTTACTATAAGTCATAGTGATTCATGTAACTATGGCAAATTATTTTTGCTATTTTGGTGACTTTTTTTTTAACTCTGTTAAATTTTTTATCAAGGATGATTGAAAATTGATCTTCTCTTTTGTCCCTTTCTACATGTTTCGTCATATAAACAAAGAAAATTGATTTTAATTGCAATGCAACATTACTACTCTAGCACCTCTCAGTCCACAACTCATAACGCTGCTGAAATGGTTGAATTCATTACATTTGGTTCTTTAGTAAACAAAACTTTTATTTCTGCCACTATTATTTGTAGGTTTTTTTTTTTGCTATAGGGGAGTCGAATTCAAATACATTAATTCAGCTTCTTATGAAGTGTGTTCATTCCTCAAAGTTTTCTTCCTCCTATTTCATGAAGCTTAATCTTTTATTGTAAGTCATAGTGATTCATGTATTTCTTGCAATTTCTTTTCTTTATTTTGGTGACTTTTTTTAACTCTGTTAAAAATTCCAATGAGGATGATTGAAAATTTATCTTCTCTTTTGTCCCTTTCTACAGGTTTTTTCATATATTTTTTGGGAAATTGTTTCTGGGTTGTGCTATATTTGATAGCATACAACAATAAATATGTGATAACTAATATGGAACCAATGATGATGTTTGTTAAAAGAACCAAACAGATTGCTCTCTTGCTTGCCACAGTTAGTATATTATTTTGATTGTTTTTTCTTAGGTACAAACATTTTGTATGTCATTGCACTCTTCCTAGAGTATTAGTATAGAGACAATTCGTCCACTTCTTTTATCACGAGTTAACTAATTTGTCTTATTTCGTCGTCTCTTCTTTTTGGGCATAATAAGAGATCATGTTTTCTTGAAACTAACAAATGTCCAAAATACACTATAACAAAAATATTTTTTATCGTCAATAAATATGCACATTAACGAAGAGTGTTAGAGCATTTACCGACATTAATTAATTGTCATTAGATTCAATATTTCTATAGATTTTAGGGACATTTATAGAGAGTACCTATTGCCTCGGAAAATACATATTGAGCGACAATTAAGCTTCAATTGCCGTTAAAGATCTTATTTGTTGTAGTGATAACTGTCTCTTTTGATAAAGTTTTTTATTTTTTGAAAAAGAAGTAATAACTCTTTCTTTTGGCTTCTTTCAATTAAATTTATGAAAAGTAAACTTGGATATAGCCCGACAGATTATCTATTTGAAAAATATGTTAAGCAACATGCCTTTTTCTTCTTGATTGTTAGGAAAGTAAGGTCGTTTTTATTATTATTTGTGGATATCTGTGAGTTCAAGTGCTCACAAAATTATGCAGTGAGATTTTAATATGTTATGTGTCAAAATTTTGGTTTAGAATATTTAGTTGTGAACAGTTCTATCCATATGCCACCTACTGCTTGGTTGATAATTGCATTAATTCTTTGTAACTGTATACTATAACCGTAACAATAACAATGGTTTAATTCCAAATAAGTTGGGGCCGGTGATATGAAACATAAGCAATAGTAATGACTATTCTGAGACAATGAGGAAAAATATTTATGATACTAATAATTTTAGCGTTATTTTTAACATATATATGTTTACGACATACTATAATAAAAAAGAGATTGATGGAGGTTCATAAGAAAGGAGCCGAAGGTCCTCCATTTGAATTTAGTTAATTATATTTTTGTATGGACGTGCTGTTCCACTTTACTTGGGAGTGTTGGAGATTTTCTTAAACTTCTTTCTTATACTTAAAATCTCTCTATAACTCATAATTTTGTATAACAAAAGCGAAAATTAAAAAAATATAATTTCAGAGGAACGCTTTGGCTTAAGATAAAATGTTCTTGACAATGTAGTGTATGTATCGAAAATATGAATATTACCGAATGATCATATGTAAGCTTACTAAAATAGTTTAAACTCGTGCGAAGCACGGATAATTTACCTAGTTCTATATATAATATAAGATGAGAGGTAATAACGCCTACGTGACAACACCACAAAAATTCTCACATTTTCAGATTTTATATACAAATTAAATATTAAATTTTTTTATTTAAAATAAAATAAAATGTCACTACAACTGCTCATTACAATTTTAAACTTTACCATTATCCCTTAAAAAAGTACCACCTTATTTGACGTTATAAATTGGTTCAATCTTCAATAATCGTCATTTGCCTATAAATATTCTCAAAAGATTCAAAAACAATTATAATTTATTTGTTTTGTATTGTTGCTTAATTTTCATTTATTTGGTTAACGCAGCCATATTCAATTATACAACACAAACTCTCTATTCTGGTCGTTCTACACATACAATATACACTTGCAATAATCACATGTCTCTCCAAAATCAGTATGGTTCATTCCGCAAGGTAATAAAAAATCTCCATTTCTTTTAATTTCTAATATTCAGCAAATTTAATTTGTACAATTTTTCACTTTGATGTATATACGAATGTATTTATACATACAATCAAGTTTCAATATTTTTATGATCAATTATTTTCTTTTTAAACCTAAAATCTTGATTGCACTTGAAAAATTATTTTTAGTGATATGAACTAAATATAATTGAGGAATTGAGTTAATGTCTTTTTTATGAATTTTATTGGTTAGCCTATACGTTTGAAGCACATTTATTTAGCGTGTATATGTGTATAATTCAATGTCTTCTTAAAATTCATTAAAACATATACAAATTATTTTAGAACACAAATATAAAATGCTTAAAATGTAATCTGTTGATAAATTTCTACTAACTGGATGTAACATTAAGAATTAGGTATAAATCGTAGTTTTATCATTATCTTGCTGATTTTTTATTTTACAATTTTCATTATATTTATTTTGTTGTGAGAGAAGTAATATTAACTAGAGAATTTTTATTATATAAACGGTTTGAAATGAGATTAAGCTAAGTGGCAAGCTATTGAAAAGTCACTTATCAATTTTAGATTTAAAAAAAAATACTAACTTAAAAGTAGAAATTCATGACCGAGTTCTAAATGAACTTTTAGTCTTCCGTAAACTTATACTTCAGATGTTATAATATATATTTAAATATTAAATAAAACAAAAATAAGTATATAATGATAACAAAAAAGATAACTATAGCAATAGTAATAACAATATAAATAGTTCAATACGTAGTATTTCTTTAAAAGTAATAACAATAACAATCATAATAATAATAATAAAAGGAAAAAAAATTACACCAATTATATGTTAACTCGTGTAACATGCATTTTTTAATTGTAGGCTAAAAGCTGAGTAAAATTGAGATTTTCTACCCCACACCGCTCCACATTTTTTTTTGAATTCGTTCCGTCTACATATATTCAAGCTTACATCGTTTGTATCCGATCTTGAAAAATCTTAATAGCTTAATTGGTCGGTTATCTTGATGAGAGTTCGATTCTCCGCATTATAATTTCCTTTCCATTTCTCCTTTTCCTACCCTCAATATTTTTTAAAAAATAAATACCCAGCCTACTTTATTGCTATTTTCTTTTTCTTTTTCTTTTCTACTATATTAGAAGAGTGACTTATATATATGGGTATCAACATGTGTGCTTTAGGTCAATATTCAATTTTTGGAGGGTAATTTAATTAATTGTTCTATTCTTAATACACTATATAAAAAATGATCTTTAGCGGCAATTAATTAACGGCAATAGCTCAATTGTCGCTAAATATGTATTTTTAGCGGCAATTAACACTCTTTGTATATGTCCCTGAAGCTTTTAGCGACGTTGGATCTAATGACACTTAACTAATGCCGGTAAAGATTTTAGGATTAGTCTATTTATAGCCGCTAAAAATTATTTTTGTTGTAG
Organism: Solanum etuberosum; assembly: GCA_029582245.1. Classification (NCBI taxonomy): domain Eukaryota; kingdom Viridiplantae; phylum Streptophyta; class Magnoliopsida; order Solanales; family Solanaceae; genus Solanum; species Solanum etuberosum. The sequence continues at coordinate 5,557 of JAJONR010007600.1, forward strand.
TGATATTACTTCACGTAGAATTGGTTGTACAGGTGGCTTCCATGCCAAATCCACGTATGTTTATTCCCATCTCTCTGTTTATCAATAACTACCCTTTTTTATGGAATTAATCTTCAGTAAATAAATTATTTTTGGAGAGGGTAGGGAAAGGAGAGAGAATTTCAGTCAACTGGAATATTATTCACCAAAAAAATAAATGTTACGTTATGAAGACGACGAAGTAGTACAGGTTGAAGAAGGAGATGAACAAGAAAACACAATTTTGGAAATTTCCAATGAATTGGAAGTGCTTAAATTTTGACATTTTTAGAAATTCAAATGGTGCTTCTTCACCATATGGGTTGTTGTTGTTATTATTGAAATTTGCGGTCTAAAATAAATAACAATAGATGTTTTTGTGCTATAAGTTCTTTCATTAAAATAAAATAAGTATTTTAATTATTTTTTTGAAATTGACTAAAAAGAAAAACAAGTCATATAAATTAGGGCAAATTTTTTTTTACATATCCTATTTATTATGACAGCCAGAAGTTTATGATCTAGAAGTCATATAAACAATTATGACAACTAAAAAGTCATATAAACAATTATGACAGCTAGAAGTCATATAAATTAGGGCAAATAGGTATTTACAATTTTTTTTACATACAAAAGTATAGAATTAACAAGTCAAGTACAATTTCTTTTGTCAAATATAAATGTAGATAATTGTACGATTTTTTTAAAAAATTGAATGAAATATTTTATACACGTCAATTATTCTGATTCCGTTTTAATTTTTCTCAGTCAATTATTTTGATGACCTCTATCATTTGTTACCATAGTTAATATTTAAGAATAGGGCAAATAGCGATTTAGTTCTTAAGTTAATGAGTAAGTATAATTTTGATCCATGTATTATCGTACTTATCATTTTAAATGTTTAATTAAATTAAACGTATAATTTTCATTCTTTAAGGTCAATGAAAGTTAAAAATATAACATGATTGTAAACTTAAAGGCCCTTTCTTCACTAACAAGATCACCTTCACGAATAACGTATTAGTATACTTCTATGAAATAGTTCGCAATTAAGAGTTCTTACTACTGTTAAAGAGAAGAAATATATTGAAAGATAGCTTGAGGTTGCTAAATATACCACGATCACAGTGACAAAAATAGAAATTTCAATAAGTATTTAAAATTTTAAATATACGTATTAATTTTTAATCTATATACTTAAATTTTTTCTATATATAATATATATATTTTTGAAAAATAATGCTCAATTGACCACCCTTTACTGCATATGGCTATGCCCCTAACCACCAAGCACAAACACTTAGTAGGTACTAAAAATGATACATCTTTAGCCGACAACAACTTCTTTATTTTTGATACTCGAGATACTATAATGACACTCTCAATTTAACTCTTAAATGAAATTTTGTATTGCAAAAAAAATATATCAAGTTATTAGCCATAATTATCTTGCCGACGAAATGAAGGTTTTGTTATTTTTTATTATTATTAAATATATAGAAATATAAACTTTATTGAAATTTCAACATTTATTAATTTCAAGAATTAAAATCATACGTTTATTTTAATTGAAGGTTTAAAATATTTAGTGAAATAATACAAAAACGAAAACTACAATTACACAGTAACATAAAAACTAAAATAGCTATTTATCCTTTAGAATATATTATGAAATTAATTATTCTATTATTATCGTACGTATTAATCTGGATCATTTTAAAATAATAAAAAATAATATATCGGGATTACCTAATCTATATATCTATATATAATAATAAAACTGAATGAGAAAACGGTGACATGACACTCTCTATAAGTTTCAATCCCATTTATCTTTTTTTTGGCCATTTTTCTAATTTTAAAATACAAAAAATTCATCTAAATATTAAAAATAGTAATATTTAATTCATTCTTCTTCAATAGCCATATTTAATTTATTTTATTAATGCTATTATTCTCTTTTCCTATAATATTTCTCAATTTCTTCTTTTACTATTTTCTTCCATAAATCTCAACATTAATGATATTTATCATTTCCTTAAATCACTTTTTTTCCTTTCTTTATTCTTTTTTTAAAAAGAATTATTCAATTCAATATATAATATAAAAGGTATTTGTTTACTTTTTTTTTATTTACCATTTTCTCTTAAATCTCATCATTAATGATGTTTATAACATTTCCTTAATAAATCACTACTTTTCCTTTCTTTGTTCTTTTTTACTTATTTTTATTTATTTATTCAATTCAAGAAATTTATATATCTATATAATATTAGGTATTTTTGTTATCTTCTTTATTTGTATTTTTCCTATATTATTTATTTTTAAAGTTTCATCTCCATAACTTATATCTATTTAAATTCTACTCTTAATAATATCATTAATTCCATGGCTTTTGATTTTTCATATTCATAACCCCCAATCTATTAAATTATAAAATTTAAGATACTTTATGATATTCTTTCATTTTTGTCAATATAAATTCACAAGTTTTTTGTTTCATGAAATCCCAATTCAAGATTATTTTTATATTTCATTGTTCTTTGTAGCATTATTCTATTATCAAATTTTTGCTTTAACTTGACACGATGAAGAAGACTCTTGAATGTTGATTCATTTCTTATTTTATTTATTTTCTTAATATAAGGTCCTAAGGAAGATCTATGTGTTTGTGTTTTCTCCATGTAACATTTAGTTTGATTTTTTTTAATTTTTTTTATTATTGAAAGTCTGTAATTTGTTTAGATGCAAATTAGTTATTGTAACTTTGTGTTCAACTATAATTTTATTATTATTGAAAGTCTGTATTTTTGTTTAGATGCAAATTAGTTATTATAACTTTGTGTGAAATAATACTAACTATTAGCCAAGGTTCAATAATACTATTGTACAGAAACCTATTTATGTTTTCTTTAAAGATTTATTTATTTTGTCCATATAAATTCATTCATTAAACCCGTACTCAAGATTATCCTTTTTATTTCATATTTAAAATCGTATTTTCCTTGTATTAGTATTGTAGTAAAGCATGACTCAATAAAAAGGGCTCTTGGATGTTGATCAGTTAGTCAGAGAGAGTGTTGACAAGAGCTCAAATATTGTGTGTTGATTCATTATTATTATTTTCATCTATTTTCTAATTATGATTAAGGTCCTAATGAAGGTATGTGCATTGTGTTCTTTTTATGTAATTTCTTAAGTTTGAAAGATATATGCATTTTGTTGGTACCTTCGTTAGACGAAAATTAATTATTGTAACTTTGTTAGTAATATGCTAATTACTATCAAGGCTCAAACTCTACTATTAATAGATTAAAAAAATTTGAAGATATATTAAATATTATATGACCTTTTTAATGATATTTTTTACGGTAGGAAGAACCATTTATGTTTAATTTAAAGATTTGTTTTGTTCTTATATTTATTTATTTTAAATGGTAAAAGAATTAATAATAATAAAAATATATTGTACACTGATTTTATATTTCTTTTCTCATCTATTTTCTTGTGATTAAGATCCTAAGGAAGATGTGTTTTTCTTACTATAAAAAATTATTGTTAAATAGGATAGAGAAAGGAGAAGAAAAAAAGAAGAAAAAATTAATTAATAAAATATAAAACAAATACGACAATAAAGGATAACAAATTTAAAAATATGAATATTTATTTAGGTAATAATGAAAAAAAGAAGAGGAAAACCAACAATAATGAGTGGATAATTGTTAATGTATTGAATGCGATTATATGATATTGAAATAATATCTTTCTCTTTTCTTATTTATAATTTAACCTTTTTTTTTCCGAAATGGTGATGATAAGAGTAAAATATAATATTTTTAAAATTTTATAAAATTTTAAAATAAATATTTCAGTATTTTAAAATTAAAAAAATACTTAAAAATAACATAAAAATTGAGGCAGCAATAATTTAAAGAAAAATATTAGAAAAAATGTTTTAAAAAATTGATTTAAATAAATAAGTATCAATATTGTTAAAAGGAGTGTCACCGTACATTTTCTATTGCATATAAATATAAACTTTCAGAAGAAGAATGATATAAAATTTTAAAAATGACAAATCAAATTATGTAAAAATATATTTGCAATCTTATAAAGTATAATAACTAATTTCTTGAAATAAATAAATAAATAAATAAAAAGGAAAAGAAGTGATTTAAGGAAATGATATAAATAACATTTATTATGAAATTAAGGAAAGAAAATATAAGATTTTAATAGCATTGATAATGAAAGGAAGTAAATATGACTATATTTTTTAAAAAATTTAAAAACTACTAATGAAAGAGAGAAAGAACTTTAATTAAAGATAAATAAGAAAAAGTAAGATAAAATATAATTAAAAACACATAAAAAAATTTAAGACTAAATAAAAGAATAAAGAATAAATGAATTCATATCAAACGAATGATAACATTAATATGCACCACGCTTAGTCTCAATTGTCTATGAATAAGCACTTTACTAAATTTTAAAAAAAACATCGTTAAACTATAAAGACACATAAAAAAATCAAAACAAAATAAAAGAAGAAAGAAATTAGTAGAATAATAAAGTTGCAGGAAATAATATAAGTTTCTGCTTATTCTCCTTCTAATTTAATATAAATTTCATAGATAGATTGATTCTTTCTCTAAATATCTTTTCGTACCTTTTAAAATACTAATCACTCTTTCTGAAAATTTCTCAACCCAAATGATTTTTCTCTCTTAAATCTCAATATATATGTCCTTGTGGAGGGACAAACTTTCTTTGAAAAAGTCTTTCGCTTTGAAGAGAAATATTGTTGCATGACATTTATCTTTACACTAATGTCTTCAGAACGATTATGAGATACTCTCTAATTACTATCAAGGTTCAAACTCTACTATTAATAGATTAAAAAAACTAAAGATATATTAAATGTTATATGACCTTTTTAATGATTTTTTTACGGTACGAAGAACCATTTATGTTTTATTTAAAAATTTGTTCTGTTCTTCTATTATTTTTTTTAAAAAAGTAAAAGAATTAATAATAATAAGTATATATTGTACATTGATTTTATATTTCTCTTTTCATCTATTTTCTTGTGATTAAGATCCTAATGAAGATGCATTCTTTTTACTATAAAAAAATATTGTTAAGTAGGATAGAGGAAGGAAAAGAGAAAAAGAAGAAAAAATTAATTAAATAAAATATAAAATAAATACTACAATAAAGGATAACAAATTTAAAAATATGATATTTATTTAGATAATAATGAAAAAATAAGAGGAAAAACAACAATAATGAGTGGATAAAATCGACACCCTCTTTGGCAAGGAATCATATTTATCTTCTTTTTTCCCCCATATAATTCTATTTATTTATGATTATTATAAAAAATTAATGTGTTAATTAATATTCGTGTAGTCATTGCTATTCTTTATTGTAAAAACTTAAACGTCTCAAAATTTACTATTTCACTTATTTCTATTTATTATTTTGCAAAATATAAAAGCCTAAATATTTACTACTTTAATCTTTCATTTCGTTCATGAATAATAAAAATATCTCAAAAAATCCTTAATAGTCATGATATTGTTTCGGTTTTTCATATTGTAGTCCTACAAATAAAGACATTGTAAGAGTTTGTAGAAATGATCACATTAGAGTTATATTCATGTTTTAGTTTGACTTGAATTATAAAATGAAGGTTATTGAATGATGATCGGCTTGTGGGGATGAATGTAAATAAGAGCTAAAAAAATTGTGAATTAATTTCATATTTTTAAATGATTAAGAACATAAGAATGATGTACATTGTTTATTTATCTATTTATTTATCGTATGTTCTCTCCATATTTTCTTTGTTTTATATTTTATACGAATTTTTATTATCGTAAATTTATAATATTTTTGGTCCAAAATAATAACTTATGACTTTGTTGGGAGTCATACAACTGCTAACAGACATCTTTCTTTGTGAAATCAATTATTATACGTCTGGATACTATATTATATATTACTTTAATAAAATTATTGACATATTATTATCTTTTTAATAGTTCATTAGTTTATAATATATCCCAAATCACGGGATAAGGATAGTGACCCACTTACCCATCACATTTTATTCGGGTCGGGTCTAACAACATACCATATTCAATGATTAGGAGTCCCTCGGGAAAAGCAACATTTTAGTCAGCAATCAGTCTCGTTCTGTTCCGCCTCATCTAAAAGAGAAACAAATTCATCCATTTCACACTCCAAAATCATCTGAAAAAAATGGAGTTGGAGGTGAGAGTTGTCGCCGGAATTGAGAGCTGCTTCGTATCGCTACCAGTGACATTACTCCAGACTCTCGAATCCACCACTGCTTCCGGCTACCTTCCTCCCGTTCTAGCCCTCGAACTCCGCTCCGGCAACAATCTCTGGCGCCTAGCTTGGTCCGGTTCCGCTTCATCCAATCCATTTCCTAATTCAATTCAGGTTCGCACTTTAATTTCTCCGTTTAGAAACTCTGTTAGAAGGCGGTAGAATGATTAGGCAAACTTTGGTAACTGTACAGTGTTCATTTTTAATTTTCGTTTGTGTGGATGTAGATTGCGAAGCAATATGCGGAGTGTATTGGATTGTCGGATCGTACTGTGGTTCAAGTAAAAGTAGTGTCCAATTTGCCTAAAGCTACTATGGTTACCATAGAGCCAGATACTGAAGATGATTGGGAAGTTTTGGAGCTTAATGCTGAGCATGCAGAGCAGGCTATCTTAAAGCAGGTGCTTAAAACTATTAGCATGTGTTACTGAGAGAGAGTTGGTTGTTTTTCTTGTTTAAAGTTTTTCCTTGATGTTTGTTATCAAAGAATAGTTTTTCCTCAAACTCGTATATCCATTTGTTTTAGTCTTTAAAGGTTTTGCTGTAGTTTTTGGTTATAAATGGTTAGGACCAAAATGGAATGGATAAGAAACTACGAGGGTATGATCTTTCATGTGAACTTTATCCTTAAATTTCATAAGGATGGCAATGCATGAGACAATAACATTAGTGTTGGAGCCAGGGGATATTCTAGCGAACTGCTTATTCCCCTAAAGAAAAGAAAAAAAAGAAAAAAGAAAAAATAAATTTCAATTACAGTTGGAACAACCACCCTAATGGGATTTGTAGTCTGCACGGATGGGGAAGGTAGGGATGGGGCAGTAAGAGGGTGAAATAAGTGCAGGAGTGGTGTACTGCACGCCAATATGTTTATTTGTATACTTTGTCCATGTTGCTTGGCTGATTTCTTGCAGTAGTCTGACAGGTTTCTATCTTTGTTTCAGTCTGATGCATAAATAAATCTCAATTCATACAGTTTTTAAGAAGTATTTGAATGCGAGAAAGCTGGACCGGACACCACGGTTACCAAAAATAAAAAATTTTAATAAAATGTTAATTTTGTGACCTATGGACATTACTAAGATAAACAAGCATGAACAGATGCTTTATGGGGTTTTGTTAGCTTAAGGCAACAGATGCCATTCGCCCCGAGAAGTCAAGGCTATCAGACAATTGATCAAACTTCTTTTTTTTTTATAAATCTTGTTTAAAGTTGAATTTATGAAAGATCGACCTGCTGTGTGACAGTGAAGTGGGATTTGATTCTTTGGATACTTGAGTCAACATTGTGCTGCCGGAGAAAAAGAATCATACCATTGGTTGCTGAATGACATCCTTTGTCTTTGCTCTGAGTTTTTGGTTTACTGCTCAGAAATTCTGCCAGGAAGTACTTAAAATTTAAAGTAGAATAAGCATGTGCATCTATATTGTTTTGGCAATTTGTGGGAGGGAATGCTTGAGATTGTTTCAGATCCTACCTAATATCTAGAATTATCTGTGTGTTAATACAGAGTCGCATAGTGTGTGTGTTGATGGGAGGTAGTAGGTACCAAGTGTAGGAGTCCAGGTGAGAAAGTTGGCCCGAGTTTCACAGTTATTAAAAGAACAAAAAAAGTAATTAGAACATATTATATATATTGACATGTTTTTACTTGTTCCGCACTTTCAGTTCGCTCCACTTATTAAATAATAAAAAATAATTTATCACCTCGACCTAGAAACCCACTTCTTGGAAGGTAATCCGTGTTCAAATCAAAGTTAGTATACTATTCCGTCTATACTTTCTTTCAAGAACAGTGTAAAGTAAAAACAGAACAGTGTAAAATCAAACAAAATATTTAACTTGAAACCCAGGGAATGATATTTTTTTCTTGAAGTTGACCAATATTCAACCATTTTATATTTTATACAGGTTGCTATTGTCTATGGAGCAATGCGATTTCCTTTGTGGCTGCATGGGCAAACAATTATCACATTTAAAGTTGTTTCAACCTTTCCGCTGACACCGGTAGGTAAGAGGATGTTAATTCATTGGTTGATGGATGTCATTTAATGCTTATAATTGTAGTCTATTTCTAGATAGAAACTTGGTCAATTTCCTTAAAAGCTTGCCCAACTGTAATATAAAGTTTCTGAAGAGAAGATGCATGTCGTGGAGTTTAACTCTTTCATGTATTCTCTGACAATGTTGCCTAAATCCTTGTATTACTTACTAGGAAGAGAAGATAATTGCTGGTATCTATTACCTGGGACTGTCATTTACCAAGATCGTGGATTAAGGCTTCTTGATGCCTTCATTATCAATTACCAAATTGTTATTTAAGGAAGGAAAGAAGATTATGGTGTGTAAAATTTTGATAAATGCTGCATATTTGCAATATGCTTGTTCGATTTTTTACCTCTTCCTTTAACTTCATTTTGGTGGCAAATGAGGTCAACGGTGGTAGGACATATAAAATGTTCTTTTCATGTGCTTAATCTGTATTTTACAACTTCAAAATCGTGAATATCTGACTTGCCTGGTTGTTATCAGTACAACTTGTCCCTGGAACTGAAGTTGCTGTTGCTCCAAAAAGGCGCAAAAGAAATATTAGTTCGGGTGAGGAATCCATGATGCAAGACGATGAGCTTTCGGTCTCAAAGGCACTATTGAGAGTCCAAGATACTGATGATCAATGTATTCACAAATACGAGGCTGAGGGAGTCGAGATGAGTGTGGTTTTGACTTCGGCTATCTTCATTCATCCCGAGACGGCCAGCATATACTCTTTTGAACCTCTTCAGACTGTGGTAATAATTCCCAGATTACTTCCCAGAGAAACCAAGAAGAACCATGAGACAGATAGCCGTAGAGGGAAAAGTAGTGTAACTTCAAAGGAAGGGAATGTAGGAGTTCTACCTGAAAAGCACGATATCCATCAAGCAATGGTTCGTCTAATATTTTCAGAATCAGTGGCTAAAGGACATATCATGCTTCCTCGGTCTATTCGGCTTTATTTGAGAGCAGAGTTACACTCATGTAGGTTTTTCTTTCAGAATTAAATTGATGCACCAACTGCAGAAAAGCTGGTGTTATCTAGGCAGTTCAAGTAATTACACTTGTTGGTATTCAGGAAACAAGTCACGTCTATTTTCATTTCTTATTATTGTGTTTTGTCATATACCACTATTTTATTCTTTGTGATCTAATTTTCATAGAAACAGAAAAATAGGGAACATCACATTCATTTTGTCAGTTGGTTCATTGATTAAAGAATGTTACTTATTGTCCAACCTTCTAACAGCCACTCTTTAAAAACCCCTCCGGTCAGAAAAGGTAATAGTAGAAACTCAAAAAGTCTTTGCAGACATTATTGCGTTTGAAATCTTTAGCCAAGTCATTAAAAAGGGAGCTTTCTGAAGGTTACCTTTTGATGTATGTAAATTACGATGGACATGGTTCGGACTAAAATGTTTCTCCTGTGATGATGTCCAGTATTGCATGAAGATATAAGTTGGTTTGCTTTGCAATTATTTCAACTCCATTTGCCTACTGCAATGCTAAAAAGAATTACTCTGTTTCCAGGTGTATATGTGAAGAGATTCAATGTCAAGTTGAAGAAAGAGATTCCTCTAGTTTCGCTTTCACCTTGTGAGTTCAAGAATTTCCAGGAGACTGGGGTTTCTGAAGAAAATAATGCTGAGGCTTTGGGCAAGAATAATAATAATAAAACATTAACAACACTTTTGAGAACCAATTCAGACATTGAGATGGGTACTAGTGATTGGTCAATCCATGAGAAAATTGCCGCAGCCTTTTCTTATGAATCTAGCAAGGAATACAAAGAAACGAGCATCAAGTCTGATATCAAAAAGGATATTGCAGCTATTTTGCATAGATGGTGCCTTGCACAACTACATGCTGTCACGATCAAGGCCGGAGTGGAAGTGAAATCGTTGATTTTAGGGAACACAACTTTGCTTCACTTCAAAGCGAAAGACAGCAGATCCATAAAACATGGTGTCCAAACAATGAATGGTGGAGAAACATCACTAGATGCCATGTATGTGTTGTCAACTACTGATGACTCATTACGTGATGAAACGATTGATGCTTATGAAGTTGCATTCGATGAAGGAAGCAAGTTGACTACCAGCCCAAAAAGCTTCGAACCTTGGCTTGGAAAGCTTCAACTGGGCAACGGTCTTTCCATTAGGACTGTCAGAGAGAAATTATTTGCTAAAAGCACCAGTCTTACAACTTCTTCATTAGACTGGATGGGGACAGCTGCACCTGATGTGATTAATAGTAGGTATTTCCTCATTTTATTTGCGTTAATACATTTAAGGATCTGAACCTAACTCTAAATGCATTCGGATGTATGATGAGCCTTTCACCTGCAAATTTTCCACTCTTCTTTCTTCTGTTCTTCAAGGACACCCTTTTCTATCTTTTACTGTGTAAATGATGATACATTCTATCATTAAGATTTTGGTAAAGTTGTATGAGAAAGGTATGCTTACATATCCGAAATGCAACATGCATCAGAGACTTGGTACATTGAAAAAGGGTTCTGCTCTATGTAAGGCTTGATAAGCTGGAGTATGTTCGGTAAGAGTAGGGGCCAGCACACAAAGGGAAAAAGGAAGGGATATGCCAGGAGATATTAAGAGTCTACTATAATGCTGGCAGGATCGGCGGATTGATGAAAGACTTAAGATGATATAGAAGACTGTTCCTTTTTGTATTTTCTGGACTGTTTTGGCTGGAGAGAAACAAAAGATGTTTCGATAGAAAGACAATATATTTTTTGTAAAACATAGGCGTTAACAAAATTTATACTTGTGGTGTAAGGGTTGTATGTTAGATAGTGTGGCACAATTATATAAATCCGCTGTTTATTGTACTATTCTCTGTACCTCTGTACCTTTGTGGTACTGACTTTTTATAAATTACATTACCTTGTCAACAAAAAAAAAAAGGGAAGGAATAAGTTGGAGGGCAGTGAAGAGATTGATACTGTGAACAGTCAATGTGGAAAGGGAAGGGGTAGGCATATGAAGAGAGGGAAGCAGCGACCACAAGTGGCAGACCTGGGAAAAGAAATTTTGGAGTGGTGAAAGATCTTGGTTATTCAATATTGGGACTTGGGTGATAGTTGAAGGTTGCTTTCATGTCAGATGGAGTGGTAGAGCTTTCTTATTATTTCCAAGTTTCATTCTTCGATAACGCAGATGGCTGTCACATGCTATGTATGATAAAAGGACTAGGTTTGGATCATTGGGAAATGGAATAAGTATTTAAGCTACAAAATTTACCAAATGGGAGAGCATGAATTGCCAGATGCTGGAATAAAAGAATGCAGTGTGCAATTTTTGGTGTTTGTTTGTTTCTGATGCTTTTAGCAATCTTGGTTTTCAAATTCCTATTCATGCTAGTTGATGGAGAAATAAATCTGCATAAAGCCAATATGTGGTTGGTAGGATAAAGGGATGGAATAGTACTTTTTGCAATTAGAAGCTGAGATTCTAAGTTAGCAAACCCAGTGACATCAGAGAAGATCTTGAAAGGTTTCAGCTTTAATGGAAATATTGTGAACGATATTTTTGTTATGCAAGTCTGGAGTATGTCACAGAGAGTTGCGTATTCATTTATTTCTCGTTGTCTGCCAAGTTTATTTTGTGACTGGAGAAATTTCTTTTTTAATCAGACAAGTACTATTTTTTCACCTTGACTGAGTGCTATCATCACTTTGCAGGGTTGGTAGTTTTGTTATCTTCTGCATCTTGGATGTTGTCCAGTGCTTATGATTTTCCGCTGCCAGGACATATCCTAATCCATGGTCCTTCTGTGAGTTCCTTTTTTCTAGTTCCTTTTGATGTTTATGCGCTGAATATTAGGATGTTGAAATCTCTGAAGAAGCTTGAAAGTGTACTCATTAGATGGTTTATAAGCTACTTTTATATTGTTTTGTGTTTTCCCTCTCTGATGGTATAATGTTTGATTCCTCAGGAGATGGAATAGTCTAGGAAATATTAACTAATTTATCTCTCCTTTCATGCCTTCTAAGTCGAAGGAGAAAGGAATGGCCCAGAGGTCATCATAATAATAAGACTTATCTAGTAAAAGGGAGAAGAACAAGCTGTACTTCCTTCCACTATTGAGATGATAAATATTCACGTGCATTATCACTACGAACAATGTGAATAGAAACACCAAACTGTTTTTTTTTAATTTCAGCACAAAAAGTTTGAAATATGGAAAATAATTCAGAACCATCTTTCATTAAGAACATCCAAGTGCACCTTGAGTAATCATCAATGAAAGTAACAAAATTCTTAAAATCCAATGTAGAACTGACTCTACTAGGACCCCAAATATCATAATGAACTAAAGGAAAAAGAGACTCTGCACGATTATTAGGACTAAATGGAAAATTAGCTCGGGTGTACTTCCCCAATTGGCTTGGCTCACAATCCAACTTAGACAATTTGGACAAGCTAGGTACCATCTTTTGAAGCTTGGATAACCTAGGGTGTCCCAATCTTCTATGGATTAAATTTGGAGACTCTGAGACTGAACAAACTATAGTGGATTTGTAAGAATTGAGATGATAAAGTCTATCAGACTTATGCCCTTCGCCAATCATCCTTCCCATACTGAGGTCCTGTATGACAAAGAAGTCACTAAAAAATGAGATGAAACAATTTAAAGCCTTAGCCAAACGACTTATTGAGAAGAGACTAAAGGGACAACCAGGGAAAAAGAACATTATTTAGAGTCAAGGAAGGTAAGGAATTGGCTTGACCGACTCCAGCTGCTATGGTCTGGGAACCATCTGCTAATGTAACAGTGGGGAGGGACTGACCAAATGTGGTCAGAAGCACCTGAGTCCATAACCAAGGGCCAAGTGTGGTGGATTGTGGGATACAAGCAACGTGATTAACATGATTACTAACTTGGGCAACAAAAGCTATTGATGAAGATGTCTGCTTACTCGCTTGATACCGAAGAAAGTCATTGTATTACCTCAGACAAAGAGAAAATTGATTGGTGGGATTACCAATGTATTCAGGTTGAGCAACATGAGCATTCTTTGGTTTACCATGTAGAGAGTAGCACATATCACGGGTATGACCCAATTTGTTACAATAGGCACATCTTGGTCGTTGTTTCCCATACCAGCCTCCATGTAGATTTTCGATCTGAAATGCAGTCTGAGAGGCTAGGACAGAAGAATTTTCAAGTGGTACCAGATGACTAGACGACATAGGTGGTGCAGCTAGTCGTAACAATCAAGCATACATGTCATCCACAACAGGAACAATTGAGCTAGCCAAAATTTGATCTCGCAGTGTCAAGATCAGATGGAAGTCCAACAAGTGTAACAACTAGAAACATCTTCTGTGACGCTGCTCCAATTGCTTTTCAATACTTGGAGTAGCGGGCATTAACTCATTAAATTCTTCCATAACCGCCTGAACCTGTCCAAAATAAGTTGACATATCCGAGTCCTGCTTTTTAAGGTTAGTCAATCGAGAAATCACATTATAAAAGCGAGATATGTCATTTGTATATAGCCTACGAGCCTTTTCCCAAACTAAGAAGCTAGTTTGGAATGGTCGAAACAATTGGCATCAACTTTGAATCAATAGATTTCCATATTAGACTACACAATTGAGCATCAATCTTCTCCCATTATTCCCCTATCTTTTTTAGTAATATCCTTGGCCAGTGTAACCAAGTGATCCTGAGCACCTTGTCCCTTGCACCATAATTGAACAGAGGAGGACCAAGATAAATAGTTTGCACTACCCGTCAAAGGTTCTGTGGTGATGCCATGGTTTGGGTTGCTGGAACTCAAAGATTTAGTGCTAAACATATCGGATCCGTGAGACATGAAAAACAGATCTATTAGTGCCTAAAAATAAAGTAAATTCTGGGGAAAAACCTGAAGAACAGATCTGGAATACTGGAGAACTGCTTGCTGTCTCGCTGGAAAAAGTTCCTGGAAAAAAAATCTGCCGGAAAAGTGGCTGAAAAACACCACTAGCCGCGAGGATTCCGATCGTAATGGTGGACTGGTGGTAATGGTGTATGCACAATATCCCTGAGAGTGTCGGAGTCGCGGAACAGTGGAGGTTTTGCTGGAAAAAAATTCTCAGCAATTTTGTTCTCTTATTATTCTTGTTTTCTCACTAAAGAAAGCTCTGATACCATGTGAGAAGACAAGAGTTTGAGAGAGAACTCTGCTTGATTATTCCCACAAGCTATTGGAGTTTAAATAGCTAAGTATACATGTCATGTCCTAAAAAGCAAAGGAAATCAATACAAATCAATACCTAATCAAGCTAGGAGTTCTAGAACGAATCAAGTTGGGAGTAAATCAAGCTACCTACTATATTTACACATGCTATAGAATATTCCTTACATGCTTTGATTGTCTTGAGCATTCTTCCAATGACCCCGGTTTAACTTGGTCCCTGCAATTTTGGACCATTAGATTTCTGGAGCCTGCAAGATCCGGTGGCCCACAATGCAGGGACGATACAAGTAAAAGAAGACAATGCAGGGACCACTGGAGCCCACAAGATCCAGTGGCCCAATGCAGGGACCTTTAGTAGAGTTGACTTATTAAAGGGGACAGTTTATGCTTATGTCTTATTTTTCTTCTTGACCAGTGAACATAGAGATTTAGGAAGAAGCCAAAAAAACAAAACAAAAATATCCTGAACCACAAAATGCTAGAATTTTAAGATGGAACCTGAATGGATTCCACTCTCTTGAGGAAGCTGGCTAAGAGATAGCACTCATCTGAAATCTGGCTCCCTGGGATATAATAGATGCAAGAGTGTGACCATAGCATCTCAGCTATGGCAGATGTTCCTTGGTATTTTGAATGTAAAATAGTGATGTGAAGCAGCTTAAAGGAAGCTATTATATGCTGGATGGAAAAGAAGGCGAAAAGACAGCATAAAGCCATATGGACCAGAATTCCACCTTGTATTTTATGGGTGATTTAGAATGGAAAACAGGCTGGTGTTTTGAGAATGAAGTAGCTGCAAGTCTGCAGCACTTGTATACAACATTGATACACTTCCCTGACAAAATTGAAAGTGTACTTATTAGCTGTTTTAATAAATTTGAGTTACTTCACACTCTTGAGAAGCTGTAGGAGAACCTACATGTATCTTTTTTGTAACAATGCTCTCTACATGTCAACACCTGTTTAGTGCTTCCAAATTGATGAATAAAATTATTTTTTACTTTTACTTATCAGAAATAAAAGATTTTGAGATTCAGAATTTGAGGAGACCATGTTGATTGAAAATCAATTTTTGTTTTAGAATAATACACTTAGTCTACTCATTTAGAGACAAACAGGTTCAATTTTTTTAAAAAAGTTTTACAAAAGGCTTTACTAGTCTTATCACAAGAAGGGAAGAAACGGTTGGTGTCTCTTGTATTATTAACTTTCAAATTTGATTTATCATAGGCTTTCAATCTACATGCCAGCTTGGTCCTTACTCCTTAATAAAAAAGTTTTTAAATCTACACTTGAGCTTGGTCTATTTTTCTAATTCAAATGCAATTAATTAGGCTTGTAACTTCTTGTATGGCCTTAATGAAAAAAGAAAAGATGCTAGCTAGGAAAGTCTTATTTGGTCAGTAGCTCCACTAAATGCCGATTCGTTGAGTTTCTCAGACTACTTAAGCATAGACTAAATCGTATTATGTCCTTGGTGATGCTACTAGGAAGTCCCGAACTAAGTTAATCGTTAATTGAGAACTATTGCTT
Organism: Solanum etuberosum; assembly: GCA_029582245.1. Classification (NCBI taxonomy): domain Eukaryota; kingdom Viridiplantae; phylum Streptophyta; class Magnoliopsida; order Solanales; family Solanaceae; genus Solanum; species Solanum etuberosum. The sequence continues at coordinate 21,714 of JAJONR010007600.1, forward strand.
TTTAAGATTTTCATCTCACTCCTTTACCATCTTAAAGGATGAAACCAAGTATCAAAATGCAAAACTTATTATAGGTATCATTTGTCCTTTAAAGATAGTTTGCAACTGCACATTGAGGTATAATCTTTTGTATATTATCGTTGCTGATACACGCTGACTACAACAATTATGAAAGGGATGTGTAGTAAGGAAGTGTGTGGTCACAAAGTGCTGAACTTCCTTTAATAGTAATGGTATCCTTTAGGATATGTCCTTCAACTTATGGATCCCGAATGAAGCAAATGCATAGAAGTGCAATTTGTGTAATGTATGAGATGTAAGTGGATAAGTGTAATTCCTATCTTGGTTAGTTTTTAGTTTTAGTATGATTTTGACCCTGACTAATGTGAATCTTACAATATTATTAAAAACTGTTTAATGAACCCAAATTGGACATTCTTCTGATTTTAGGGTTCGGGGAAAACATTATTAGCTACAGTTGCTGCTAAATTTGCTGAAGAAAGTAAGGACATCTTGGCCCATATGTAAGGATTTGTTTCGTCAATCCCACTAAACCTTTGTTTTCTGTTGGACATCAGCTTTACTCCATTTTGAAGCTTCAGTTTGAACATTAATGATTTTGTACCGAGGACGAAGCCTGACTCTTGTTTCTTTCTGCAGAATATTCTTATCTTGTTCTAAGCTTGCTTTGGAAAAGCCTTCAGCCATTCGTCAAACTTTATTGAGCTATGTTGCTGATGCTTTGGATCATGCACCTTCTGTTGTGGTGCTTGATGATCTTGATAGCATTGTTGCAGCTTCCTCTGAATTAGAGGCTTCTCAACCTTCATCCTCATCAGCAGTGCTTGCAGAATTTTTTGCTGATATTATGGATGAATATGAGGTGAGATTTGTTTGACCCTGTGTAGGGAGCTACTTTAATATTTATCTGAGGCATGATGTGTTCGATGGTGTTTGGGTCTAAACGAGCTAGGATTTCAGAACGTCCATTGTCAGCTTGATTTTTGTTTTCATCTTAGGATCTCCACTAACTCAGTTCCGATTTCCCAAAAATTGGCGGAAGATATAGTTGCTACTGAATGAGGTAGGAATAACACAACTGATGAGAACATATAGGATTCTGAAGCAGTACAGTCATGATGCTACTTAGCTTCCTTCCCATATAATTTTTTCTGTGAACTTAGACAAACCTAGAAAATTCTCATATTCTAGAAGTTGATGGAATAGTCTAGGTACACACAAGCTATCCCAAATACCACCATTATTAAAAATCAACCTCTCTGTGCGTTGATAACTTTTAGCCAAGAACATTCAAGGTTTGCAATATTATTTGCAACGTCAGTTAGGTCTTGGGCTCTTGAGTAATTTCATCACAGATCCTTTTAACTGATAACTCTGTTTCTGTATGTTAAATAGGAAAAGCGGAGGAACACGTGTGGGATTGGCCCCGTTGCATTTATTGCTTGTGCACAGTCTCTGACTAATTTACCACAGAACTTGACCTCTTCTGGTTAGTCCATCATCATTCATGGAGAAATCAGTTTTCTAGCTTTAGTATCACAACACTTTATTCTTGATCCTAATGTATTGAATTTTATTATAATCAGGGAGGTTTGACTTTCATGTTAAATTGTCTGCACCTGCTACCACAGAGCGTGGTGCCTTGCTAAAACATATCATTCAGAAGCGTTCTTTGCAATGTTCTGATGACACCTTGCTGGATATAGCCTCCAAGTGTGATGGATATGACGCATATGATCTGGTACTTAGTTCAGCTCTAAGTTTTATTAATAACTGATTACAACACTTCTCTATGAATGCTTGCTGCTACCTCAGCTGCATATGATTAGCTTTTAATTTGATCTGGAATGCATAAATCTGTCCTTCCTGCTTTTCCTTCCAATTGAAGTATGCAGGAGAATCACAAATTTAGCTGAGATGCCCAAACTCCAAACTTCCTGCCTTCTGCAAACAGAGAACTAAGGAATAATGTTGAAGTAAAATAAAACAATTCAACATTTTTTTTCCTTATCAAAAGATGTTGAAGTAATTTATTTTAGGAATTCCCCTCATGAATGGGCTTGAAAGAAGAACTGGGAGCTATTCTTTTTTATTGAAGAGAGCACTTCATATGGTACTTACAGACAACAATTTCCTCTTAATTTAGGACCATGCAAGGCTATCTAATTGAGAGATGGCCAGTAGTAGACAAGTACTTCTTGTCTATCCAGGAAAAAATGGAACGAGGTTTTTTTCTTGATTAGAAGGATGAATTCATGAACTACTATAACCATGTCTTTTACTGCTTGTCATTTGTTTAGTTGGGATATACCATCTATTTACTGATTAACATGGCCGAGCCCTAATATACCTTCCCCATGTACAACATGAATTTCAATTTTGGAGATCACGAAGTAGCTTACCTTTTCTGTGCAAGAATGAATTATTATGTGGTTGGTGAATTATTTCTTTTTGTGGGTAGCTAACAGTTGGACTACATATTTTCAATATTTCGTTAAACCATGTACGCGATTCGGTTTTCTAATACTCCTACTCACGCTTGGACTGAGAATCAGTATCTCTCTATCCACTGTTGAAACAGCAATAGTCATCCAGAAGAAAGTCATATAGACAAGCATGTCAATCAGAATGAAGTATTTGTTCCATCTGGTACTCTGAACCCACTGGCCTGACTAATTGGAACTCACCATAGAAAACCCACTTTGGGGTTCTTTAGGTCTCCCTACGACCCTACCAAAGGAGACTCCATCCCTAGGGCTTGAAGCCGAGACCTCTAGTTAAGGGTAGTGGAACCCTTACCATTCCACGACATCCCTTCACAATGAACTATTTGTACTTCATAAACTGTATTGTAGCTTCTGAACAGAAAGTTTTAATATTGTCCATTTTCAGGTTGTATCATATATCTCGATGATTAATGTCTTAAAATTGTATTTCATTGAAGTTGTGAGTCCAAAATATAGTGTTCATGTGCAGCTTTGTTCTTTGTGTTCTGGCCATAATTTGATGGAGTTTCTGATTTCCATTCTTTAGCTATCAGAGGGTACATTTGCATTTATGCTGGGCTTTATTTTATTTCAGGAAATACTGGTTGATAGGTCTGTTCATGCTGCAACTGCCCGGTTTTTGTCTAGTGATTTGGCTGTTGGCAGTCAGGAAAAACCTGTTTTGTTTAAGGATGATTTCCTGCGTGCCATGCATGAGTTTGTTCCAGTGGCTATGCGTGACATCACTAAACCTGCTGCTGATGGTGGCCGGTCTGGCTGGGAGGATGTTGGAGGTCTTAATGACATCCGGAATGCTATTATAGAGGTAAATGTTTATTTTCTTCTTTCATCTTTTTTTTTTGTGGTTGTATATCCTTTATTGGTAAACTAATTAATGTCATAATTGTTCATTCTACGAGACATTGATGTAATTGTAATCAATCAGTTTTTTATTTGATGTCTATGCGTCGACTTCGATTTCTGCTCCCCTTTTATGTTTTCTTCTGCTTTACTTGCTTTACCAGCATTAATTTGACACATGGGAGGTTAAATTGTATCCTTCTTTTTCTTTCAAAACTTTGGGTTCTAATAAATTTTTCATATAACCTTTTAATTGATTGAGTAAAAATTGTTCTGAATGAAGGTATTGGATTTGGAAATTTTAAATTATATGCTGGAGATGAGAAAGAAAGGAAGTGTACTTAAAAGTTTTTACAAAGTCATTTTGTTTCTGATATGATGAGAGATAAAACCTAAAGGTAAAAACTTTGTGCCCTTGCATCCATGGTTTGGACTCCATATTTATTTCTTTTGATCATTTTAACTCACTTTCCAACAACCAGAGGAAAACGGGTTAACAGTAAGAGAGACCCCCCTCATCTCGTGGCTTGGAACATCTATGTAGATGGGATTGGATTCATAGTGCCAGTTAGGGTTAGGTATAAACCTTCACCTTCATTCATCTTCTTCGATCTTCCTTGGAACATCCATCATTTTGTCTCGACCTTGTTGAGCTCTCCCTGATTGAAAGTTCCTATTTTGCTGCCTCTTCGATTGTCTCCGACTCCCTCAAAAAGTAGATTGATGTGGACTTCCTTTCAGCATCTATCAATATAGATCTTCTACAATATTTGAACTATCTCCTGTAAATACCATTGACAACTTTTTGGACTTTGTTCTCACTTCTAAAGTAGTTTATTTAGTTGGAGGCTTGGAGTGATCTATCCCCTGTAAATATTGTTATCTTTCTTAAAAAGAAAACAAAAAACTTTCCCTGTAAATACCCCTTACATCTCTTTGGACTTTATTATCTCCTTATGTTTAGCATAGAACTTCATGTAATGGAGCTAACAAACTCTCTTTGGTACTTGGTAAGTGTTTGGACATGAATTGAGTGATATTTGAGAAGTAGTATTTGAAGTTAGGTTGAAAAGGAGTATCTGGAAGTTGAAGTCGTTCCTGGACATATATTTCACTTGAAAAATGTTGAAGATTTGGGAGGGAATTTGGATTTTTTTTTACTTGAGAAAGTGGTCTGAGAAACTTGAAGATTCTTAAGTTTGAAGTGAAAAATTGACACAATGTACAACCAAACATGTTTTTGAAAAAAAGCTACAAATATTTATGTCCAAATGGGCCCTTACTATCTTTATACTCTCTGCATCTTTCTGATGCCATCACTGAAACTACATCAAAAAGTTCACATTTTCTTTTACTTCTATTCTTTTTCGTCTCTGCCTTCCATATCAATTACTCCCTCCGTCCCAATTTAGGCGTCTCCGTTTGACCGGGCACAGAGTTTAAGAAATAAGGGAAGACTTTGTTATGTTTACCAAATTGTCCTTATTAATGTCACTTTAGTGCTTACTTTTAGTCGACTTTTCTTCACAATTAAGTACTAAGTGGGATCCAATAAGGGTAAAATGAATGGTGCCATTCAATAGTTGCCATATAAGGAAAGATGTTTCTTTTTGGGACGTACTAAAAAGGAAAGGGTGCCACAAAAATTGGGTCAGAGGGAGTAAAAACTTGTTGACGGTTTTACGTAGGGGTGGAAAATGGGCTGTTTGGGCTAAGGTTGAGCGGGTTAAGATGCGTTGAACCAATAAATGGGTCAATGCCCAACCCTGCCCAATATTTGCTCGGCTGGGCTAAGATGGATTGGATCAAGATGGGCTAAATAAGGGGCTATAGTCCAACTTGGCCCAACTTTTTTTTTCCCCAGATATTTTAATAAACATTCTCAACCAAATATTTTCAAACAAGTTTTAGTACATATTACATAAAGTTAAAAATTTATACAAACAAGTAAAGCTACCCTAGTTGCAAGGATTAAATTCTTTTTCACGAGAATCTTTCACCATAAAGCTTGCACCAGAAGATCTACATTAAAAGAATTCTTAATACAATTTGAAACTAAAGCAAGAAGGGGAGCCTTGGAGCAACAGTAAAGTTATCTCCGTGTGATCTATAAGTCACGGGTTCGAGCCGTGGAAGCAGCCGTTAATGCTTGCAATAGAGTAGACTGTCTACATCACACCTCTTGAGGTGCGGTCCTTCCCCCACCCTCCTAACGTGCTATGCTTTGTGCGTTGAGCTGCCCTTTGTATTGAAACTAAAGCAAAAGATAAATGCTAAAGTAAATTTGATACAATTTCCTAGTCGCACTACTAATTAAAAATAAAACGAGAAATTATGGAAGGTATTAAAATGGTTTTTCTCAGACACCAATTTAGGTTGGAAGAAGATAAACATTAACCACTGCCCACTAAGTATATCTCATGCCCAGTGTGATCTTCAAGATTTATTCACAAAGAAATAAGAGAAAGTGACAAAGTATAAGAATTCTTTTTGGCCACTAACGGGTCAATTTGTGCTAAAGTTATGGACTGGTTTGGGCTACTGAAAATAGATAGGTTTAGTTGGGTTGTGCCCAAACATAACCCATTTGTAATGTAGTGCATGCTCAACCCATTAAAACTTGGGCTGGTTGGGCAGGTCAAATGGGTTTGAACTGATTTTGCCACCCCTAGCTTTACCTTATCAAAATAATAATAATAATAATAATAATAAAAAATAGAAACTTAATGATGTCAACATATAAATTTGACTGTCCTGCATGATTAACAATGTTTTTGTACTTGTAAGCAACTACTAACTGTTGTTCCTGAGGTAGAATGGTTATAATTTGCCTAAATGATTATCAACCGGTGCGTTAGCTTCAATGAAAATGAAATAATTATAAATCAAGCAGTGGGATAGAAACATCAACTATTGATTGGCTTGCCAGAGAGATGGCAGTGGGATAGAAACATCAACTATTGATTGGCTTGCCAGAGAGATGGAATACCAGAAACTCTAGACTAGGTTTAGCTTGCACTCCTTTTTTTTTTTTTTTTTGGATTTGGGAGCTTGTTGTTTTTTTTTTCTTTTTGTCTTGTTTTATTGTCTAACTTTGTTCGATAAGAACGTGTCACCAAGGCTTAAAGCTAAATTCTACATAGTGGTGGTTAAACCAACATTATTAATATGGGCAGAGTGCTTGCCAGTCAAGAACACCCACGCTCTAAAGATGAATGTAGCGGAGATGAGGATGCTCGAATGGTTGTGTGGGCATAATAGGAGAGATATGATTAGGAATGAAGTTATACGGTGCAAAGTGGGATTGGTCCGAGTGGCGGACAAGATGAGGGAAGTGAGACTAAGATGGTTCGTGCATGTGAAGAGGAGGTGCGTGGATGTGCTAGTAAGTAAGGAGGTGTGAGAGGTTGATTGTAACATGAGTTAGGAGGGGTAGATGTAAGCTGGAGAACTGGGGGGAGGTGATTAGATAGGACATGACACAACTTTAACTTATTGAGGACTTGACCCTAGATAGGAAGGTGTGGAGGTCGAGGATTAGGCTAGAAGCTTAGTAGGTAGTCGCGTGTTCTCGCACTTTGTGCGGGAGAGGCAAGTGGCTAGCCTCATCTCCACTTCTCCTTATAGGTAGTATTATTTAGTGGTCGCGTAGTTCATTTTTCTTCAATGTGTATTATTTTCTGTTGCTTCATTTGCTTTACATCTTGCTATCATATTTTCTTGCTACCATGCTCAAATTATTTTCTTTTGTAAATCCCTTTGAATTATGTATTAAGTTGTGTTGAGTATTGAGCTGAACAGAAGTCATGTTCTAGGGTTTGCATGAACCTTATTTAAAGGTGTATTTTTATATTTCATATCAACTTTAGTTTGGATCATTTTGTTCCGCATATGAAGTTCCTGTTTTTGCCTCTGTCAGATGATTGAGTTGCCGTCCAAATTTCCAAATATATTTGCACAAGCTCCTCTAAGGATGCGGTCTAATGTTCTGTTATATGGCCCCCCTGGTTGTGGCAAAACACACATTGTTGGTGCTGCAGCTGCTGCATGCTCACTAAGATTTATCTCAGTCAAAGGTCCTGAACTGCTGAATAAATACATCGGTGCTTCTGAGCAAGCTGTAAGTGAATTTGCAACTTCTCCACTTCCCGGATTACATATTTTTATGATGATGATGATGATGCCAAAATTCCCTCACCAGCCACCACTACCGTCCTACCCCCCAATAAAAAAAGTAAATAAGTAAAAACCAATAAAGATCTTAAACATCAAGATAAAGTATGGAATATCAATTCTTTTGGGTCCAACTTCTTGCTCGTATCTCCATCCCAACCCATTGCCCAGAAGGTTGATTTGTTAAGTTCTAGATATGGCCAAACTGGACAAAGTTAAATCTTGTGGTTCCTACTCACATCCTCAAGTTTTCACATAGTAGATAGGTCAAAGCCTTAAATGTGTTCCAAAGATCCAATAGCTATCTAAAGTAGGATGTGTATCATCTTTTCCCCTGTCAAAAGTTCTAATCTTCCTTCTCAAGTCTAATTGTCAACCCCCTAAGTCGTAGTATCTAGCTCTCTTGGAGATTTTGGCTAGTTGACACTAATTATTTTGTTTTAGGTCCGAGATATATTCTCAAAAGCAGCTGCAGCAGCACCATGCCTTCTTTTTTTTGATGAATTTGATTCTATCGCACCAAAGAGAGGCCATGACAACACTGGTGTCACTGATAGAGTTGTTAATCAGGTTATTTCTTGTCCATATCATTTGCTGTTTCTATTCTCTATTTACCTTGCATAATTTTCATCCTTGTTCATTTGATGCAGTTTCTCACGGAATTGGATGGTGTTGAAGTGTTAACGGGTGTGTTTGTATTTGCTGCCACAAGGTTAGCGCCTACTAACAGGATGTCTTTGTTCATTATTGCTTTCAAGGTTTTGGATATTGTGGTACCTGTATTTCATCCATTGGCAAGTTCTCTCCGTTCTTGGCCTATTAGTTGGTTGAGGATATGCAGATTGAAACACTCACATAAATGCATAGGATGGAACAGTTCATCAGTTAGTTTCCAAGTTTGTTTCCATTGAAGTCTCAAACCATACAGTGAATTTTCTTGATCACGCAGAAAGAAACTTAATTGCTAGGATGGAATTATTTTACATCAAGACATGCATTACTGAGGAATTATATAATAAACCCTTTCTTTGAACCTTTTTCATATCACTCTAGTAGAGACTACACATTAAAAAAGGGGAAAAGGGTCAATTTACGTGTGTACAACTCAGAGCAACTTTGCCTCCATTAAACTTTTGGTTTAATATTCCCCCTGTTAGGAAAGACACTCATTTTTCTCTTGACCTCCATTGGAGCTTTAACCTGTGGGTAATTTAAGCATTGTCGAAAGTTGAAGGATAAATTTGGACCTTTTTCTTGATGAATTTGGACACGTGGAATCCTCCCATTTCATGCTGGAGCTTCGCTAATGGTAAGGACAAATATGGGACGGTTTGCTTCCGGTAAAGGTATGAATGGACCAAAAAGTGTAACTGAGGGCAAAATTGAGCTGAATAGTACTAGGGCATGTTTGGACCTTTTTTTTCTTACAATAAGCACAAAGATTGAGGTTGTGTTTGGTATAAAGGAAAATGTTTTCTTGGACATTAGTGGTTTTCTTACTTATATTTTCTGGTGTTTGGTAAGTGATCGAAAAAACAATGTCCCAAGAGCATTTATATGTAATCTAGGAAAACACTTGGGGGGTGGGGTAAGGGGTGGTTAGTCAAGGGCTGAGGGTTTGGGGGGGGCATTGGGAAATGGGGAGGAGAAATGAGCTTGGAATACCTATTATGAAATTTGTTTTCCCTATTTGCACTACGGAAGTGATTTTCTTAATTTTTAAGGAGCTTGTTTTCCAAAATATTTTGATCAACTAAACATGGAAAAATTGCAACCAAACACGCCCTACTATTAAAATTGAGTTAATCATTCATTTTGCAATGTTACTAATGTAGTAGAAAGAATTTTTAGCTTGTTTTATATCTTTGATATATTAGTAGGAAGATAAATTTAGAAAAAAATGAGGTTAAAAAGTTTGTTCCTTGTACTCTCTAGAAGTTAACTACTTCCTGCGCAACATGTGCTATAAAAAGGGAACAAAAAAGGCCAGAATGGAACAATTGAAAGCTCTTGGTTTATTTATTTATTGTCCGTCTAGTTTAGAATCTTAGTTGAGGAGATTATCAAGAACAGAGGTCATATCAAGCTTAGGTGGTCCAAAAGTGTGTAATGCTTTAAACACCAAGCTAGAGTCTTTCAAGTTGGTATCCCTATTTATCATGTGACGTTATTGGTTCTAGGCACTATCATGCTGGCTTTGAAATGACAAGGTTTTTATTGAGTGATCTACTTCATAATTCGTGATGTGCACACACATGTATATATTTGGAGAGATGTGTACGTGTGAGCTGGAGCACAAGCGTAACGGACATCTAAAATATTCTATAGATCAACATCTGCTTTCTCTTTGACTTAATCCTTTTTTAATTACCTATAATTATCTTTATTATGTAATAACATTCATCTAATGACATGTCTGCGAGAATGTCTCTACTGGAAAGTAATTTTGTTTCATGGATATTATCCCTTTTTGACCTAATGACATTTATTTTAAAAGGTACATCAATTACTTGTGAGTTTGAATGATGGAATTGAATTCATTACTATAGTGTTACGTGACCTTCTTTAAATGGAACTTTAACAGCCAAATGGATGAAAGCACCCAACCATATACCATATCTCCTTGCTTTTGAGGTTTTCTGATCGTGCTATACCTCTGTATTGTACTGAAGAATTGATCCTTATGAAGAACAAGGATTCATTTAGCCTTCTATTCTTTGGAAGAATTGAAGTGATGCAATTTTTCTGATCAAGTTTGACCTTTCTTGTCTTCATTTTAAGCAGTAGACCTGATTTGCTTGATGCTGCACTTCTGCGACCTGGAAGGCTGGATCGGCTTCTCTTCTGTGATTTTCCTTCACAGCATGAAAGGTCGGAGATTCTTTCAGTTCTATCAAGAAAAGTAAGTCTGAATTCTGACTGGGCACTAATTACAATCAAATCGCAAATAGATGTTAAATATGTGGATCATGAACAGTAGGTCCATGGTATGCCTTTCCAGTTTCAAGTTTCATTCAAATTAATTAATAATTAATCGTTTTGACTGATTGTTTTTACATAAATGATAAGTAGAAAAGCAGTAGGAACTAGAATAATGTTGATGCGACTTTCTAATTTTTTTTGCAAAGAAACACTGCATACAAGTTGATTATCCACCCGCTGCATTCTAACTTGCGTCCTCTCTGTTTTACTTGGTGAAAAAAGTATGAGTTCTTTCCAAAATAATGGCTAAACTTCTTTCCTCCAAACAAATTAGACGATAATATAAACTAGTACTGCTATATGAAACAACCATGTCTCCATCCCTAACTAGGTTGGGAAACTAATATTGCCTTTTGTATTATTTTAAGCTGCTGTGGCGTCATATCAACTAAACTTTTGCAGTCTAATAATTTTTACTATCCTCGCCCAAACTCAATACAATAATGCACTTTTATCTTTTAATTTCCGTGAAAATCAATCCCAGTCAATTAAGGTTGAATAAGAGAGCAGACACAAGCAACAAGATTGTTAATTATCAGCTTATCTACAGTTTCAAGTTAACTCAGCAAGTTGGTGAGTGTCAAATTCGACTACATTAAGTCCCAAGCTGGTAGCCTTAAGTTCCTTTACACTGTGACAAGGTTTATATGCTTCTTCCACATTCAGCTACATGGCAATGGGGCTTGACTTGGTCGGATTTGCTCATATTTGCCGGAGAAATTGTGGCTGAATTCAATTTATGAATAACCTTGAAACACAAATGGATGACTTGACTAAAGAGCTTGCAAATGAAATATCTCATTTCTTGTATTCTCAGGGCAAAGGATGAAGAATATTAGGTTAAAAGTTGGGTTCTAAAAGTAAAGGCTTTTGAGTTCTGACTTCGATTCAGGCTTCCTTGGAAGTAGAGTGAAAAGGCTTTACCAGACTTTGTTTTCTCTTCCTTCCTATCTTTGTAAATTTACGAAATATTACAGCGAAGTGTTTTTTAAATGATTTTCATTACCAGTGTTAAAGAAATGGTAGAAGGGAAACATGAGTATTCCTATGAGTAACTTTGGGAGGGATGAAGACATTTTGGGATAAGTTTCTAACAAGTAAAAGCTTTTGCTTTGACGATGGTCCGTTAATTAACTCTAAAGCATACATTTATTTGAATGAAGACAGTCAACTGATTTCCTTGCTTGATATGCAGTTACCATTGGCAAGTGATGTCGATTTGGATGTCGTAGCTCGTTTGTCAGAAGGATTCAGTGGAGCTGACCTCCAAGCTCTTCTCTCTGATGCACAGCTTGAGGCTGTCCATGATCTTCTAGATAGTGAAAATGCGGGGAAACCCGATAAGAAGCCGGTCATCTCTGATGCTCTTTTGAAATCAATTGCATCCAAGGCAAAATCATCTGTTTCTGATGCTGAAAAGCAGCGATTATATGATATCTACAGTCAGTTTTTGGATTCAAAACGATCAGTGGCTGCACAGGTACTGTGTTCTTTACTTACTGCTGGTGTGGTTGATGATTTACATCTCTATTGCTCTCTTATATCGCTAACTACCAACAACCATGTCTATGTACAGTCAAGAGATGCAAAAGGCAAAAGAGCAACCCTTGCTTAATGATTGACTGCTAGTCAAGCTCTACGTGGAAGTAGTTGCTAAAAACACACACTAGCCTTATCATAGAAGCTGCATTTCGGGTTGAAGTTTGTAGTGAACGGCATCTAGTTTGTCTTTTATAGTTGGTAAAATGTCTTGTTGTAGCATTATCTTTCTCTCTGTGTGGCAACTGTTAAAAGGGAAAAGTGACAATTATCTGCTTGTCTCTATTTAGTGTAGTAACTTTATTACAATAGCAATATTTAGGGTGGAAAAGGCCTCTTTTTGTCCACCATTGAACCAAGGTGGATCCTTCTCTGCTCATCAATAATCATCATTGGCCTTCCCTGTTGGAGGTAATGCAATAACTGGTGAAGATTTTGAAACCTGTTTCATATTTCCTGTCTCCTGAGTCATGTATGTTTATCAGTTCGACTTATTATTTTGGCTATTTGTAATTCATTTTATGAAATATGACGTTGAAGAAAGAAAAACAGGTAAAACAAAGAAATTGTTTTATTATAAATCATAATGGTACGAAAGAATGACCATTTGTGCGATATTCCAATCCAATTAAAGTCTTTTTAGGAATCAGAAATAATAGAAGTCCATAGATTTGACATTATAAAGATAAAGATTCTATACTATTAGTAGGTAGTCTATTCTTTAACTTTTAAAAATAAGCCCAGACAAATAATAGCTGAAAATAAAGTAACAATATTGAAAATATTATGTATCTTTTGTACGATAGAGATAGAGTTGAGAGGGAATTGGTGTGAGGGATAAAAATAAATAGTTCTGGGATTAAAAAAATAGTTCATGGATAAAATTTTGGTTTTGATTGTCATATTTGGGATAATTTAGCCCACCATTTATACTATAGCAATGAGATAAGTTATCACATATACATCCTGGATATGTTATTCCAGGATAGCCAATTCCAGGATAATTTATTCTTAACCAAACGATTAAAGGTGAAATAGAGCATAGAACAAAACAAAAATTTCCAAAACAAGAAATACCATAAAGTTAAGATTTAAATGCACATTTTAAGAAAAATCAATATATTCGGTCTATCTTTTTTATTTCAAATGCAGGTCAACTTCAATTTTATAGTAAAAAAACAAACATTGAGAAGTCTTCAAAAAACTTTGTTTCCATCTGTGATATTTTCTGATAACAATACAACCTTGTATAATTTTGTTTCAGAGAAAGAAAAAGTATATGCTAGTTAAGAATTGATTATTGCACAATTGAAAGTCTTAAAAATAACCATTAACATTCTATTGTGTGTCAATAACCTAGTTTTAACCTCAGAATGAACCACAACTTTTATTAGGGCTTGAATTGGTAGGGATTTGAATAATGTTCACGTATGAGGGCTTTGCTTAATTATTTTTCTCTTGGATGATTCAGATAAACAATTTATTTTACCGTTTGAAAGATAAAACGACAATACGAACATAAAAATTAGGAAAGAGAATTTGTTTGTTGTTAATACTTTATCAGTTGAATACTTAAATTTATATACCACCAATAAATTAAAGCATCATAACTATAGGTGACAAATAAGTGAGTTGAACTGAATTCTGGGGGATCAAAATGAGTTGAGTTAATAAATAAGCGAATCAAAAGTTACTTGGATTGAAATGGGCTAAATTATGAGCTATAACCCAACTTGTCCAACTTTTACTAAGTTTTAATTATTATTTTTTGTTCTTTTAGAATTTTTAGTATCATATAAGAGATTATTTTTCTTTATTATGACTATATGACAATAACATATCAAATAAAAGGAAATATTTTTTTTTTTTGAAAAGATATTGATAAGATTTTTCAATATTAATCTGGGATAGATATTCACCCTTTAAAAAACTTTCAAAAAAAATGCAAATATCCTAGTGGTTCTCACGTTAATGTTCCATATTTCAAACCTATTAATAGTAAATGGGACCTGCAAGTTACAATTTTTTTTTTTTTAAATAATAATTTTATTACTAAATATGAAAACAAATTTGAAGATTAATTATCTTTTTCAACAGATTAGTAGTTAATTGTGGAAAAAGAGTGAAATTTTCTAATTTTTGAAAATCTCCCATCATTATACAACTTACAAGCACCTGATTATCTTCTCTCTGGCAAAATATACTCTTTTGTAAAACATGCCCTAAATATCTCAAAAGGTCGTATGTGAAATTATTTAAGAAAGTCACTCAACTTAATTTTATATCAATAAAGTCACTCAACTTATGAAATTTCTTTTATAAAATCACTCAAATTAAACTATTTTTTCTACAAAATCATTATATTCAAAAGATAAAAGAGATAGTTACATAAATCACCTTTCAAGTTTAGTTTCATAATACTTTCTTCCGTTGTACTTAATAATATTATGTTTACCTCTTTTTTTAATATTAATTTTCTTAACTTAATTAATATTAACTCAAGTGTCCAAGCATTAAGCATTAAGCATTAATGCAATTGGCTCAGGCTTCGTCTCTTCAAGTAAATTTTTAGTTGGTCTTATAGCAAACAAAAAAAATTCATGAACTGAATTTTCAAAATATTCATATCAATAACTATTACCCTATTAAAAATAATGAGCAAACACGACAACAAAATAGTGAAAATGAATAAAAGAGACAACAAAAACCTGTAATTTTTCAAAAAATTATTTCAACCTATAGTCCTTTCGATAGTCCTGCTTCCTTGGCTTTTAATTGAAATTTCATTTTAATTTATGGGTCGAATATTTGATACTAGTGTTTTAATATGGTATTATTTAGTGTTAGGGATGACAATAGGGTGGAGCGGAGCAGAGGCAAGGCGGTTTAAGCCTTAACCCAAAAAATATTAACCGCCCCGCTTCTTTTTTTTTGTGTGTTTTTTAGACCCAACCCGCCCCGCAACATTTTTTTTTAAAATAAAAAGTTAAATCAAATTTAATACTGCTAAATTATTTTTACATCTTTCAAAAGCCAGCAAATTTAGATAGATTATGTAATTAAGGATAATATTTTTTATTTTAAGTAGTATTATATGTTCATAATCATATTTCACATCTTTCCAAAAGCCAACAGATTTAAATGGTAATCAATTTTTGGAGCAGTGATGCATTAATTTTGAAAAATTGAGTTTGTAAACTTAATTTTTAGTTTTGCGAAAATAATAATAATCAAAAAACATTTTTTTTTTTTAAATATATAGTTTTTATGCGTACAAACATGAAATTCAGAAAATAAAAACATAAGTTAATGCAAATTCAAGTTTTCAATTTCACTGAAAAATAAAATAATAAACTGATTTTAAATTAACTTTTGTTTTGCTTAAACCCACATAAACCCACTACCGCCCGTCCCGCTCTGCATAGCCTTAAATCCGTAGCCACCACGCATAGCTTACAAACCACCCCGCTTCATTGACATCCCTATTTAGTGTGACGTGCAATGTTTGTATGGAGTAACAAATTAATTTGTTTTGTGTAGATTATTTTTTTTTTGATAAATTAAATAAAAAGATGCTATAAAATCAATTAAATTAAATAATATATGATAAAGGGCAACTTAGTTAAATAATAAATTTTTATATTAATAATAATTATGTTCAGAAAATAAATATGAGAAAAATAAAATAAGAGAGATAAGCAAAATATTATAAACTACTTGAAGGGTGGTTTGTGCAATTATCTTTTGGTTATATTGATTTTCTAGAAAATTAGTTTCACTTGAGTGACTTTATAAAAGGAAATTCATAAGTTGAGTGACTTTATTGATACAAAACTAAGTTGAGTGATTTTCTCAAATAATTTCATTAATGGACAAAGAGAATTGGTTGTCAATCTAGAATAAAAGCCAAATTTATGCAAGTGGAAGTGAAATCATTTAAGTTAACATTTGTGATAAAGTAGTACCTATCTTAAATTTTTATACAAGGAATATTTTGTATTGTAAAAAATATCGACTTGTCATATTAATTTATGTATTTTTTTTAATTACAATTGTTATTTCAAGTTATCAAATAATTAATATTGTTCTTTGTAATCTTTTCAAATTTATAAGTTATAGTTAAATGAAAATAGAATTTTGTCTAATATTTTAGAATTTTAAATTGAACTACTTAAATATTATTATTTACTAATAAGATTTTTGAGAATAAAAATCAAAGTATTGTATTACAATAAATAATTTACATTGTATTAGCTTGAAAGAATCTTTCTCAAGTTATATAATAAAATATTATCTCTTTCGTACCGTGATATAACTATAAACACATATAAATTAAATGACTAGTTATATAAAAAAGATAAAATTTTGAGAGTTTTTAATACTTTAATGGCCTAATTAATTATCGTTGATCCAACCATGTTATCTATTGCACCAAACTATCATAGTGAGCCAAAGAGTTAAACTATTACAATCATTTGTTTTTGCAAAATTTAGTTTTGAGAAAGATTATAAAAATAAAAAAAAATTTGCCTACATTATTTGAACCGATTAAAAATTTAACACTAATTCAAATATACATATTTATTTAACACAAATCTAATAGTTATTGCAAAATTAAACAACCTCTTTCTCCGTATAGTCCTAGAAGAACATAAGGAAATTAATAAACCTCAAAGCAAAACAAGTCTTACAAGAAAAGTCATAGTTTACGATGAAGTTATAAGTTTATTTAGATTTTTAAACAAAATTTAATTGTACTATTGAAATGAGAAATTTCTTATTGATTTTGTTTTGATTTGGTAAATTGATAAGTAACTTAGAATAGCTATATATTTATAACAAGGTAAGAACTAATATGGGTGAAAACGATATTCCTTAAGCGTTAAATAAAGAAACTAAGATGAAAAAAAGAAGAAATTGAAATTTCATGACACAAAAATTGAAGTTGTAAACCTTGAATTGTAAAAAAGTTTTAACTTTTAAGACATATACTTTTAAAATTTTCGAACTTCATATTGGACATCATGATATAATCTTGAACTTTATGACACTAAAATTGAAGTTTGGATCGAGTTTGAGTTGAATTTTTTTACTCTACTTTAAGACATGATGTCCTGAAAGTTTCCGAATTCACATTCAACTTAGTGACATAAGCTTAAATTTTAGAACACTGAAATTGAAGTTCTGAAGGTTTTCAAATCTCATATTGAACTTCATGAAACACACTTGAATTTCAGACACCAAAATTGAAAGTTGAATTGATTTTTTTTTTTTTTAATTTAGACACAATGTTCTGAAGTCTTCGACTTTCACATTGCTTATGATACATACCTAAACTTTATTATACGGACCTGAAGTTCGCAATGGAAAAGTTAAAATTCAAGTTCGAGATATAAGAAGCGTTTGGCCATGAATTTTTTTTAGAATTGAACTCCAAAACATATGTTTGGCCTTGAAATTCAACTTAAAATTGAATTTCAAAATTTTGAGGAATTTGATAAACACTAAAAATATCCAATTTTGAAATCGCGGTTTTAAGTTGTTGCTAAATATTTGTTATTGCAAATTTCTCACCTTTGACACAAATCTCATAGTGTTAATTAAGAGCTAGATGAATGATACACAATTCAAAGAAGCTACTAGAAGTCAGGTGGATACCATAGGGACCTTGTAGCAGTAGTCCTTGGCTCTCATGACCTTTACACTTAGAGAAGTCACAAACTAAAATTGAGTTCCTCTTGAATCAGATTTAGAGTACATAGCCACAGAATCAATACCAACTGTCTATTGGCTCTCATCTCCTACTATCATGCCTTAATTGATAGTAGGTAAAGGATTTAGCATCATAATTTGATTCTTGGCTTGGCCTGCTGATATGACTCATTTAAACCCATCATGGTATAGTGTGTTCTTTCAAAATTCAATGCATTGATTTCCTTATTAATTTCAAAAGATTTGAAAATTGAGATTTAATGTATAATTATAGACCAAATTCATATTCATATGATGTAGTAAAAAATGTAAGTCCTACAACTATTTAAGAGCTAACGTCGATAATGCAATGAAGTCATGGAGAATTCTATGAGTTAGCTTGGGCAATATATTTATTTCTTCGGGAGAGTCAGGTAAGGTCGAGGGGATTCATTCAAATCATTTTTGATGAAAAATTACATTATTTATATATGGTTAAAATAATTTTTGATGTAAATATTGAACCTTTGTGTGTTTAATTATTCATATTTTAAACCCCTTTTAGTGAAAATCTTAGCTCGAATACTGTTTCATTTATATATATATTTTCCCCTCTTTTAGTGTTGATTTTATTATTAATGTCTTAAAACCCATTCAACTTGTTCCAAAATAAAAAAAAAAGAATTTCATGCACATGTCTGAATACTAGTTACCAACCAAATATGTTGAAAATAAATTATTGTTCCCAATTTGCTTATGGGTTGTTACTGTTGCTGTGAATGTTGTATTGTGGTCAAAGTGGTATGAGGATGACACCATCACATTGGCTCATGTTATCTACAATTGTTCCTCCTTGATAACATTGGATCTGAGTTGTTGTGAATTTGATAAAGAATTCTTCCTACATTGAAAGTTTTTAAAGAGCCTAAAGTTGAAATATATTAGTTTAGATGATGACGACGCATATTGTTAGGTTAGGAAACTCTTGAATTTTCTCAAATCGAAGGATTCTATTGTGAATGCTATATTGTGAATGTTAGAAGGAATAAGTCTCTATTTAAAGTTATTCTCATTAACTTCATTCATAAAGTTAAAGTTAGATTTTCCTGACTTAATTGTCTTAACTCCTCACATTTAACATAGATCTTTACATTACAATTTTAGTTCCAAAAGAGTGGATAAATAGGGCATTAGGCTCCATCCCATCACACTCTAAACTTCTTTACAAATTACAACACCAAACATGATATTTAGAAGTCATAGGAGCATATTATTTTCTTAAACAAAACAGCAGGAACCTGTCGTTTGTAGGTTTGCGCCAATCTTGACAGTTCCGGGAAAACAAAGTTGCAATGCAATGCCTAAGAGTGCAACAAACAAAGGCTTCTTTCTTCTAAGAAACCAAGCAGCCATCATAACATTTGGAATGCCATAGTTCAAAATCACGACTGCAGTAAATCAAAACCTGAAATATAAGGTAACATTTCCAGTATGCTGAAACAAAACAACTTCCAATCTGGTCATGCTAAGCAATCTCTTGGTAACTAATCACAAGATTTGTTGATGATCTTGGGGTGCCTAACAATTTCTTAGCTAATTTTAATAAATGCCTGGACACACAGCGCTCTAAACAAAAATCGCATTCTCTTCTCTCTGCTACGATAACAAGCTTCTGCAAAGCCTCTGCATTCTTTAGTAGAAACTTGAAAAGTTTACAAAAGCCCATTGTAGACCACATCCTCATACATTTTCCTACGCAGCCGACAATCTTAACATTCTTGAGATTAGGAAACAGAGGGTTTGGAATCCAACGCCAGAAATTGATGTCATCCACTTTGTCCAAATAGCTTTGCACAAGCTCACAGGGGGAATCATTAAACTGGAACAAAGAATATAATCAGGACCCAAAGTAGGTCTACAGCATAATGGAAATATTACACTAAATGATCTCAAAACCCATAAATATTGAACAGTTCTCAGCAAATGATTATAATAGCTAATACCTATCATAAATACTCATACAATACACTAAAACAAAAAAAAGAGGTATATAGTTGTCGATGACTATTTTCCTTTCTTGAGCCCGTTAACTGGAAAAAAAGTAACTGCCCTGATCATTTAGTTTTTTTGTTCTATGGTAACAAAATATTCTTAGCGATAATTTAATGTTATATTTGCATTCTCCTTAAGAAACTCCTTTTGAGGGAAAGGGGTTTAAAACTTCAAATATCTTGAATAAATGTAAAAAGAATAGCAGAAATCGAGAGAACTTACGGTCTCAGGTTTGATGTGTATATTGAGTGATTCCAAACGAGGCAAGTTTTGCAATAGACTGGCTATACCATACATATTATACTTCGATACACCCAGCTTTAGAGTTAGACATTTGCATCTCAATTTTGGTAGAATCACACTTTCAAGTTGCAACATGAACACGACCTGGTGAAATAATCTCAAAGAAATAGGTAAAGGTTCGAGAAAGAAGCAACTACAAATAAATGTAATCCACAACTTAACAAATCTAACCACTTGAAATAAAAACAAACCTTTGCAAACCAACTTCCAATTATCAGCTCTGTCACATTACTCAACTTTTCAAGATAGTCCAGAACAAGGTTTCTGATAACTTGAATCGTCTTCGTCAATATCATCTTCCCTCTTGCCAACATTAATACAAATATCGCTAAAAGTGAGGCTTGCAATAACCAAAGAGGAGACATTGACTAGCCTACACTTGAGTTTTCCAAGATCGCCTGAAATATCCAAATGCTTAAGATGTGGGGCATTAATTTCCAAAACCTCAGTTCCTCGAACGTCAGGCAACAAATGGTTTGACAATGTTAGTCTCTTTAAATTTGAAGAAGTAATGTTTAGACTACGAAACTTCTCGCAAAACGACAGCTCCATAGTTTCCAAAGCAGGGCAACTTGACAGTAATTTCACAATATCGTCATCATCTAAATTAGGCTCTTTAGAGAGTTCCAAGCTATGTTCAGTCGTTTATCAAACACCCAATTTGTCAAAGTCAATGTAATCAATGACGAACAAGTGTACATAGATAGAGGCAATTCGTAAGCTAAATGTGAAGAATATGGTTCTGCAAAAATCGCAACTACAATCAACCCTACGGTTTCTTCTTCTTCTTCTTCTTCAACGTTCAATCTCTCAAATTGCTACTACTAAAACCGCCATTTTCGATATGGAAAAGGAATTTTGGAAATGGCGGTTTATATACCAAAATAGAAAGCCACTAAAATACAGAGAGCTTCTAATTTTATTTTATTTGGAAATCAGCGCAATGTGATTGAATGAATTTTTGGAATTTGAAAAAAACTATGTAGATTATCATAATTTACACACAAGTGACAATTATTATAATTTATGTAGTGTTATATAATATATATATTTTTGTAAGAATATCAAAAAAGTGATGTAATATTCACGATAATATTTGTAGTTCCACTATTAACTTCAGTTTCATTAGTTATTGTGTTGTTAGAATTTGACACACAACTCAGTTTCATTATTTTTATTCACACTGTTTTTAGTCAATTTATATTCTTCAAATTGCTAACAAAACTCAGTTTCAAGTTTGTATATACTTCAAATACAATAACTTGTTTAATTGATGTAGAGAATTTTAGCAATTGTTATAAAAGTACAATAATTTGCTTATTTATTATAGCAAATTCAAATAAAATTATTATCCTTTTTAAATTAGACCAAGATTACCCTATTTATCATTAAAGATGATTGATATAACCAATTAACGATCAATTAATTAATTGCTATGAAAAATACATCAACTTTCTTACTTGATGTAGAATTTCAGCAATTCTATAAAAGAAGGCAAAAATGGGTCAAATCCTCTCCTTCTACTAGTTCACTAACAACATCACAATCAACTCAACTACTATTCAAGACCCATAAATATCAAGGTCATTTAAGAGAAAGTAAAAATGGTCAAATCAATTCTTTTTCGATAAAATTCAAAATACCATATTCACAAAAGTAGAGTTTTCGGCTAGAATCATCCTTTAAGTATAGCCCAAACTTATGATACATCCTTATGGTATAATTGTAAACAAAAAAAACATCCTTTAACTGTCCTAAAATGTGCAATAAACATCCTTTGTCATGCATTTGTGTATTTCCAACTTGAAGACCAGGCAACCTGCGTATGTATGTTGAATGACAAAATAATATGTTTCTTAACAACAACTTTCATTGTACGTACCTCTTTCACCAACAGGAAAACTACCCATACAAATAAAATACAAGGATTAGAATGATGAGTTAATTCCACAAAACATTAAAGTTCAGAAGTTGCTAAATCAATATGCCCGCAATCTCTTTATCAAATAAGTAAAGGGCATTTTACATTGCCATAGCAAATCTTGATCATGGTTACTTCTACTTGTCCTTTATAAATACAATACTTCTTTCAAGACCATAAAGACATATAAGAATAAAAACTAGCATCCTAACCTTTCATACAGTACAAAACTCTTTCGCTTGAAACAAATTATTTTTATGCCCAATATATCATTGAATATGGTTGATATAACCAATTAACGATCAATTAATCAATTGCTATGAAAAATACATCAATTTTTTTACCTGATGTAGAGAATTTCAGCAATACTTTAAAATAAACACTCTGTCTAGTGGTATATTAATAAACACCACTAGACACTCTGTCTAGTGGTATATTAAAAAAAAAAAGAGGGGAAAAAGACAACAATTCATATAAAAAGAAAAATAGTTTAAATGATTAACATTACAAAACTTTCGATCCCTGAATTTATTGTGAATAAAGCTTCAAAATTCACCATTTGGCCTGAAAGGAAGAGACAATGACATTCCTAGTCCCACAAAAAATTATCATAGACACTTATATACGTGAAACTGAGTTAGTAGTTTTGAGATGTCGTGGGTCTTGTCCCGATATCCTTCTATAATAGTAGAGGCTTAATAGATAGACAAAATTGAGGATTTTTTTGCAATATTTACCTTCTTTTGAGTTGTTTTGCAAACTATGAGTTTATCTATTGAGTATTGTTCAGACCTTTAAAGTTGAGTATTTGAGTTTAATGAAGTTAATTTAGTTTTAAGCTTATGTATACTTGAGTTAGTCTTCCGCTTGTAGTCATCCAGTATGAGAGTTCGCTTGGAGACTAGCAATGGTTCTCGAGTGCCGGTCACGTCCAGTGTGCAGACTCGGATCGTGACACAGTGATACCCATAGTGAAAGGTTTTAAAATTGGGGGTAAAATAGTCCAAAAAATCACTTCAAATATCGAAGGGCAAAATCAGATTTTTAATTGAAATACACTTTCCACAAGCCAAAAGGAAACCGTGGTTGAAAATCCCATTAAATTCGATCAAGAAATGAATGAGCTTGAAATAAAAAAATCACCATTTTTCTCATTTGAGAAAAAGCTCTGAAGTCTCTACTTAAAACCTTGATTTAATGATGCTATTGAAAGATGGAATTACTAGGAATTAATAAAGATAAGTAAAAGAAGCTTACCCAAACCTAGAATTCACCAAGCATCACTTAACAATCGCCTTCCAAAGCTCCAAGGGTTTGAAAATGGTGGATAATGGGATTTTTGCGAGAAATCCCGAATTTGAGTTCATTCTAAGTGAATTTTACTCATCGCGATCGCGAAAGACACGAAAGAAAGATTGCGATCGCGAGACACGTTGTCCGCGATCTCGAAGGATTATTAGAGAAAAGGGAGCTCATTGCGGACGCGAGCCTATGGGCCACGATCGCAAAGGCCACGAAAAAGACACATCGCGATTGTGAAGGTCAAAAATAACCTGCACCGGAAACTGCCAGCAACTCAAACTCAAATTAAAAGCCTCCGAATGGACCTTGGGAATCGTTCGGGGTCCTATCAAAATAAACTGGACACGCTACTCAAATAGAATCGATGTTCCAGACTCAATGAAATCGTCAAATTTTCAAAAAAAAAGGTCAAATAACAAAATTACCCTCCCGAACCACCCTTAAGGTTAAAACTCAATTTTTCACCCAAATGCCTCAAAACTCAACCTAAGGCCTCATACACCTTACCAACCACCTAACTAACTAAAACTTGACCTTCCCGATATGATGGGACTAACGAAAATCCCATCCGACGCTTGGAACTCCAAATGTTGACCGAAGTCAGCCGTATCAAGAATTCATACCTCAAGAGGGGTGAAATCACCAAAAACATACCCAATCACATTGGGGGACCACACCAACCATCCCCGGAATAAACTAAGCATGAAAATGATAAGGAGAAGGGTAAAATGGCCAATTACAATGAAAAACAATTTCACAAGAAATGGGACACTACATGTTATTGGTTGAAATCAAAACCAAACTAATTTAATCGATTTTTGAATTATTAAAACCAAACCAAACCAAATATAATATACCTTTATTGTTTTGATTGTTATCGATTTTAGTTTGGTTTGGTTTGATTTTTCGGTTGTTAACCATACACAAAAATTAAAAATAAAAGATTCATTCTAAAGAAGGAAAAAAGACAACAATTCATATAAAATAAAAAATAATTAGAATGATTAATATTACAGAACTTTCGATCACTGAATTTACTGTGAATAAGATTTAAAATTTACCATTTTGGCTTGGAAGGAAGAGACAATGACATTCCTAGTCTCACAAAATATTATCATAGACACTTATATATGTGAAACCGATAAGATAAGCATTCTCGTCTCATGACGTTTTTGCTTTCATAAATTAATATTGATGAATACATATATAAGATATTTAAAATTGTTTATAAAAATAATATATTATCTATATATAATAATAAAATATATGTATATAATCTATCGGTTCGGTTTGGTTTGGTTTGATTATTTCTTCGATTTTTTGACCAAATCAAATCAAATAATTTTGATTTTTTAAAATCTAAGATCAAACCAAATCCCAATAAAGTCGATTTATTCAATCCGTTTGATTCGATATTTTTTATTTGAATCAATTTTTATCCAAACTGTGAAGGCGTAAACACCCTAGTCAATTGTACAAATATTATAGAGGCGCATTTTTTGATATATAAGTATGTAATACATTTGATAGACAAATCACCCCATGTATATCATGCTTAAATTCTGCTAAATAATTCATAGTCAGTTGTCCAGTATTATAGATACTAACATTTTAATAGTCATGTAGGATATATTATGCTTAAATTTTGTTAAATAATTGATGTATACTAATTATTTATATAAATTTTATTATAGAGAAACATTTTGGTAGACATTTATTTATACACATTCTAAATATAATGAAGGATAAATCAATTATGTATATCATACTTAAATTTTGTTTAATAATTGATATATACAGTAAGCTATAAAAATTGGCGTCGATTGAGCCCTAAATAATGAGATAGACAACAAAATAAGGAAATGTCTGATTCACCGTTACAAATTAGAACATTATACATTATAATATTTCTAAAAATAAAGTGATAGTATAATTTTGTTGTCTACTATCAGAGATACTAGTTAATTTGGTAAATGGACTTGGCCAATATAGTTCCGCAACAATATTTCATCATTGTAAGTTGTTATTTCAAATCAATGATTTCAACCTATTAAGTATTTTTTGACGATTCTGATTCTGATGTTTGTTTGGTTTAGGTACATCCACAACTATACGGTGATAGAAGTATATTAGAAATTAATTGGTATTTTTCTAAAAGAAAGCACGTAGAATAAGTAAATTTCATTCATTCTTTTGAATTAAATACATGTAGTATAAAAGGCAAGAGAAAGGTCTCTTTTCTTCTAGTCTTGTTAGTTTCTAGAGAGCAAGCATACATGTTAAATTTCTAACAAGGTTGGATCGTGTAACACCCCAGAAATATTTTGAACTAAGACTCGAACCAGCTTTCGTTGTGAGTAGGATTTTACCGAGGAATTTAAAATTTCTTAAGTGTTAAGGTCACTAGATGTAGCACCTTGAGTTCAAAAAAGAACTAAATTGGAAATAGCAAAATCTGAAATTTTGCAAGTTAAGCTTAAGTTATGAGTTTTGGGTCAACTTCAAATGATCATAACTCTCAGTACAAGATGAGTTAGGTGGGCTACAAGATAGCTAATGAAATTTCTTTGAATTATCTTTCCAACGCCACCGAGTTTGCTAAGTTTCGAGGTCGGATGAGTGAGTTATGCCCTTTTGAAGT
>JAJONR010007601.1:0-57120 GCA_029582245.1 Solanum etuberosum
CCCCCCCCCCCCCCCCCTCGTGCTCCTCTTTATGTCTATACTGTACAATTTCTATACTTTCAGCGTAGTCCAGAAATAAAGTAGGGAAAGCTGCTGAGGGTATTCAAGAGGGTTTCTTCTGTTCAGAATTGTAAAATGCATTGGCACTTCTATGTTCTAACTACAATGGAGTAGCTAATTTCAAAATGCATAGGCCAAAATTTTACCTGTTATGCATGCAGCTAAGTAGTTAATTTTAGCTGCTTCAGGAGTCAATCTGTCTGAAATCTATTGGACTAATGTTCTGAAAAATTAGTTTGGCATTTTGTGATAAGAAAATGTCCATCCTTTTTCTTATTACTTCATAAAAAAGAAAAGGTCCATCCTTGTGTTAATTTTTAACTATCATGTGAGGGTGCTACAGGTTAGTGATGTTCATCTAAATTCGTTGTCTAAGCATTGTCCAAATAAAAACAGTGGTAAAGTAAAATTTTAAGTTCCTCTCGTGTCTGTTTGTGATGTTTTTTCTATTATGTTCGTAAACTTGAAGTCCTGTACATCAGAATGTGAAAGTTAAAATGTTTCATCTTATCATTGCAGTCGTGAGTTTACTCACCGTGTGAAGTCAGTTTCCATGTCTAAGTTTACTTCCCAAGAAGTGGAAGCTCTTCAACAGGGTGGTAATCAGGTGAAAATATTGTACTCTTTACCGATAAAATAATTGCTGGTTCTTCTTCACTTTGAAGTTAAGATTCTCTTGTCCTGTATTTACTTTTTCAGCGGGCCAGAGAGATATATTTAAAAAGTTGGGACCCACAAAGTCAGTGGCTTCCTAATAACAGGTACAAGATTAGCAAGTTACTGTCAGTAGATTATTAGGTTCCTGGTAAATTTACAACCTCAAGATACAAAATCCTAACTTTCTTTTCTCATCAGCAATGTTGATAAAGTGAGGGAATTTATAAAGACAGTCTATGTTGATAAAAAATATGCTGGGGCGCAGTCCTCTGATAGACCTCCTAGAGATACCCAGGTACTATATCTGGAGTAATATTTTGTCTATGCAGTACCTTATACTAGAACATTTCTTGAAACTTCTAGGTATGATTTAGTCATAATATTCAAATCAGCACTGGGTCCAGACTAATGAGTTCAATATCCATTGACTTGTCAGAACTTGAGAAACCACGACGATGATATGAGGAGAGCAAGTTCTTATCATTCCTATTCTCAAAGTCCACCATATGACTTTCAGTATGAAGAACGGCGTTATGGGAAAAATGCACCAGCACTCTCTAGAAAGCCAGGATCAGATCGGGGACTTTACGAAGGAAAGGTGTCGAGTTTCTTGAGTCCTAGTCGTGTAAGTGATCATATGTATGATGATAGATTTGGTAATGAAGGATCTAATCCCAGAGCTTCAGATTACTCCGTGTCTAGTGGAGGTGATCCATTCAGGTATGTAGCACAGAGTCCCAACTTTCAGAGAGGCATCGGAAGTCCCTTAAGTGACACCTCAAGGGATATTTCATATGAAGATGTACGACATGCCAAGAAAGATGCTGGAAGAATATTACGAGCACAGGTCATTTAAATATTACTTATTTACCTATGTTAAACTTCAAATTACTTGGTTATTCATTGGTAGAGCATATTCAGCTCTGGATTAGGGGTGTTCTTATTAATCAGAATATGCTGTTAAGTTATCTTTTTCTCCTCTTTCTGGTTGAGTTCCTGGTTAGAGTGTCCTTACTAATGAGAATATGCTGTTAAGGAATTTATTCTTCTCTTTCTGGTTTAGTCCTTACATGTCATAAATGGGCATGATAATATGACTCTCCAAGCTAAACAAGAAGGGCCCCTCATTGTCCATCAACAACCAATGAACCTTGGCAAAGCATGTGGGCAGAATGTAGAGAGTTTTAACATTTTTATCTCAACATATTATAATAGATTGATTTCTAAGCGGAGGTGCCAAAGGTCACACAAGAAAATAGCCATTTTCATAAAAATAAAAGAAAGAAGGAAATGTGATGGCATGACACTTGACAGTCATCTGCTTGTGAGTTGAAAAGTGACAATCTTACAGAAGCTTCTAGCAAGGTGGGATAGTTAAGACTTACGATACATATCTTTTGGGTTTACTATATTTTTTTTATTTTTTATTTCAAAAGGGGTTGTGTTCTCGATTATGATACATATTGAAGATAAATCATTGAGCATGTTAAATTCATGATCGATGAAATGTAATTTGGATATTATGATGAATTCAGATTTCTTTCTATTTGACTTATAGAAAAAGGCTCCTTGTTCTTTTCACTGCAGCATTTCCTTGTGAAACTGACATGATGGTATTTGTTAAATCAGAGAACTGCATCTTCTGGAAGTTTTGAATCGTTTGACAGCAATTCCTTGTCATTCAAGTCTGTAAATTCTACTGGTTTAGCGGATGTTACTTCAGAATCAAAGCAAACAATAGAGACTCAGTCTAGTAAATTGTCAACTTTCCCCTCTTTGCCACGATCATCGGGACCCGGAAATCCAGATGGCCCTGATCTGTTCAATGCTCCCTCAGTTACTCAAAACGCTCCACCTACAATTTCAACAAAGTCTCATTTGCCAGTGTCATCACCAAATGGCTCCATAGATTTATTTCAGCCATCTATTTCTACTGATCCAATTGGTAATTCACATCAACCATCGTTTGCTCTCCCACCTTCATCTTTGGACTTTTTCTCAGAGGTGCCAAACCTGCCTTCAGCTGCAAGTGCTGATGAAAAACCATCATGTGAAGTCACTTCCAAAAATGAAGGATGGGCAACATTTGATATGCAGCGGCACGCAGCAACAACAGGCATCGAACAGTTCACCCTGGCACCGACACCTGCTTATGGCCATACTTCTTTTGACTTTTTACCTGAAAAGACACAGCAACAATCGGTCACTGAGAAGTCATTGGATGTGGATCCAGAGAGAAATGATGGATGGGCAACATTTGATGTGCCTCAGCACGTGACACTCCCTGGAAGTAATAACTTTACCTCCAACAAGATTCAATTAAAGGGTGATTCTCAATCGAATTCGGACCCAACTTTCTCTGTCATGCAATGGCCATCACCAATAGAATCTGCTCCTCATGGACCAGCCGTTAGAGACTCCACTGCTTGTGCATTAAATTTATCAATGCCTGCTCCATTTCACGGAGGTGTGCAGAATGTTGAAGCAACTCCAAGTGCAAGAAGTACTGACGTAAGTGTACTCTTATTGAGTTTGGGAAGTGGCATAAGCAATTTATGAGTTGAAAATCATCTCTTGACAACTTCTGCTTAATTTATTATTATTTTTATGTGAAACCCTTTAATGTATGAGGTCGGATAATATTTACTCGTCTTTGGCAGTTGTGGAGTGCCTTTGATGTTTCTAATGACCACTTAGCTCTCAAGAGTTTGCCTAATAGTAAGGAACAAGTTGTAATGAACCATGATCTAGTTGATGATCAGTACATGGGCTTAAGTGGAGTAGAGGTAATTATCTTCCTAGTATGGTTAAAATTTATGAGTTTGCTTCTTCCCTTTGCTTTTAAAGACTTC
Source organism: Solanum etuberosum (assembly GCA_029582245.1). Classification (NCBI taxonomy): domain Eukaryota; kingdom Viridiplantae; phylum Streptophyta; class Magnoliopsida; order Solanales; family Solanaceae; genus Solanum; species Solanum etuberosum. The sequence continues at coordinate 3,570 of JAJONR010007601.1, forward strand.
TATTCCGCAGAATGTAGCGACAGGTCAAAGTCAAAGAGCTGTGCTGGATAGTGGATATCCTATTACTAGTTTTCCATCATATGTCAGTGCCTCGTCCTCTGGATTGTCCACTCTTCCTGTAGCGGTCAGTTAATTTACTCACCTGTGCTTGGCCACTCTTTTAAACATCTAGATATCAGTATGCTGTTTCCTGCTTCTTAGACATAAGGTTCTTATTAACAGACAGGAGTGCATTCACATGCAAATGAGCAGAAGTCCAACAACCCATTTGATCTTCCTTACGATGCTGACATGGAATGCAGCAATATGGTAAATCACATTTTTCGTTATATTGTTTTCTGAAAAATATAGTGTGAGAATTTGAAATTTTGTTTTTGGTTATCCGAGTCCATCTACGTCAAGAAAAATCTCCCTTGACAGCACTACCCTCCAAGAAAAAAAAGAACTTTTAGGGGTCAATTGCTTCCTTTAAATACTAAAGGAGGCTTCTTATGTTGTTCTGCAAATGGTCTATCTGATAGGACTCTACCCCCTCTCTTTCCGAGCCTGCCTCTGATGCCATGTAATGAAGTAGACGTTGAGCCTAATTCAAGCCCAAAATTAGCTCATGAGGAAACCAATGTAAGAAGACAATAACCCAGTACCATCAAGCAACGTGGGACTGTAACACACATGAATGCCTTCTAAAACTTGATTTCCTAAAAAAAAAAAGTTGCTTTGCTGCATTCTAATGTGAGAATCATTTATTTCAGCCGCAGTACTGGGACATAAGCTCATTACAGGCTGCATTGCCAAGTGATGGGATGTCATCTTCCTTTGTTGGTGGTGTGACCGAATCTTGGTTTCTTCAGAACCCAGCAACAACTTATGTTCCTGCTGGACAGCATGGTATGTGATGTTTACTTTTTCAAGAAGTCTTATCTTTTGTCAAACTTTCAGCCTCTCAAAATATGTCCTCTTTCTATAGGGACATTATTTGTTTCCTCACAACCAGCTGGCAATCAAATATCGTGAGTCATTCTACTTTTTCCATTTTCGTTGTAAACAATACGCAAAAAAATTCTAGTGATTATTTCATCAGCAATATTAGCTCTCTACTTGCTAGACTATAACATAATGCCCAGGTCCTCTACTATGAAGATGCTTGAACATATTTGACACTTTGACAGGCTTTCCACTTAATTTATATTTTGTTCTTGTGTGGTTATTTTGGGAGATGATATCTGCTGTCTGGTGGGAATTTTGTGTCTCCACAAGAATGCTGGTGCTGTTGAATTGCTTATGATAATACGTACAAAAGTACATTTAACATACAAGAAGTAGATGGGGATTGTTAGATGCCGAGTTAATCTAGTGACAGTTCATGTTGTCACCAGATTTGTTGTGGTAGATCAGTGTCTGGCTGCTGAATCTAATTGCAGGGACATATATAGTGGTTAAAATGATTATGAAGGTCTTAGAGCTGATACTGATTCTGTTAAGAAGAAATCTTTCTTTTGTTCCTTCTTTTTGGAGACTTCGAAAGCTTTTTCGAAGTTCAAGGGGAATTAAACAAGGTGTTCCCTTGTATCCTTTAGAATCTCGTGTTGGATTAAGGGACTACGTATACTTATGGATAGGATGATGGAAGGAGAATTTGAGGGGCTTGAGATAGATGGTGATGGAACAGGAAGTACGACTGTATCCTCACTTTTTGTAAGGTTTTCTATCTTTTAGGTATACCTCGTATGGTGGGGGTAGGGGTTTGCCCTCTTTTTATGTAATTTATTACTTGATTAAAAAGAAAAAAGAACTTCAGCATCTATCTGAGGCAGTAGTATGATTTGAAGCAGTCTCAGGATTACATATACTGGATTGGTTCACACTTGATGGGGGTTTTGAATTCTAAGGTTGTGCACCTTCAAGGCGGCACTTCTGGAATCGTGGGGATTTTCTCAAGAGGAGAATATTTATGGAAGGGTAATATCTACGAAATATGGATTAGTAGATAATTAATTGTTCTAAGGTGGGGCAGATTGCCATTTTCAAAATATAGTTGTAGGGTGGAGTAAATCTTATAGAGTGAGTTTGTAGAAGGGGGGAATACATATGGGAATAAAAGATTTGAAGATGCACTAGATATAATGTAGGTTAGTGCTACTAGAGTACAATTCTATAGAGGTGTATATTTTGGGGGAACATCCTTGGAGAACACATATCTGCAAGTGTGTAGTCTTTATCCACGGCACCAATCACTTGAAGCTGGATGATTGGGGCATCATGTGGGGTTCACTTGAAATGGGATGACTGAGTGATCATGTGAGATAAAAATGTTAGGAAGACCATCCCGCATTGGTGTTTTCCTTGGGAGAAAGAGGTGATGAGTTTATATGGAGGGAGTGGAGCTGGAATCTCTCACGGAAAATTGTATTACATGGAGTGGGCATTACTGGCAATAAGAAGGAGGTGCTTAAGAAAGCCTGGAAGATTTTGTTGCTGAAACGTGTATGTGTGTGTGTGTTTTGTGGTTGCTTGGTGTGATGTGTGGATGCCTTCTTAAAAGCAGATAACTTGAGAAAGAGAAACTACCTTTTTAGGAGTATGGCTGTACCTAAAGACAAGAAGAAGGTAATGTGAAAATTGCCATAGGATGAGAAATTTACCCTTGTAAGTCTATTTGGTTAATCCTATCAGATGCCACTCAAAGAGGAATCTTTTTTAGATAAAGATGTATTAGATATTCTCTGAGGAGTCACTCAATGAGTGAAACCTGCACTGTGGTAATTTAGCAAGTCTTCAATTTTAAGATCAGCTCGTTCGACAGAAGCTTAGTTGAACTGCACTTAAATGAGTAGCCAAAACATCTGTTTTCTCAACGTTGGCAGGGAAGTAGTGGAGTAGTGCCCAAACAATCACTCATGATTCAAGACAAAGACATCTCCTGGTTGATTAAAGAAAATGGAGCTATTATTAGATATTTTAAAAATAAAAAGAAAGACTTTCATTCAATGTGTGCTTGACTTATCCATTGTTTGAAAGATCAAAGAGATCCTTGTATGAGCAGTCCACTAATGCAAGCTCTCGTAAATATATGCATGTTGGATAGTGTCAAACATCTTGAAGAGTTTGTTTTCTGTGTAGTGCAGTTCTGGATTGTATCCATTATCTTTTAAAGATTCAAGTGTTCACTAGATTGTTCCTTGTGCAGGAATGTGCCGACACATGGGCAAGTTGCTCCTATTGGCGGAAATCCATTTGCATAGGATTGTATTCAACTAGTTGTTGGATCAGCTAGGCCATTGTTTCAACTTTTAGATTCCTATGTATTTTATGTCTTGGCCATGTTTGTATTGTTAAAAAAATGAGACAACTAGGCAGAAATTACCAGATTTCAAAGGCTTGTGTTTAGGCAATGCTTTTTCTTGTTGAGGCCTACAGTGTGTTCTGATACTCTAGTTGATGTGATCTGGTTGAAATGTTTTGACAATGTCCTTGTTGACTTCTTTGGCTGAGATGAGCAGCAAATGACGACGGCTTATTAATTTTCTTGTTAGCGCCCTCCATACTTACCGATATAGACACACTTATGAAGAAGCATAATGCTCTGAAATTTGTGAAGAACATTCAAAAAATTTATTGGGGATGACTATATATTAACTTGAAGAATTTAGGACATTGAATGAAACTTTAGACAAAAACCATAGGCTAAAAGTGAAGCTTCATTTTAAACATTAGCAAATCGAATTTCAAAATCGTGAATCTGAAGCAGCTAAACTTGCATTTTTTTTTAAATAAATTATGTCTTAAATAGCTATTGAAAGGCAAGCACTTTAGGTAGTAATACTAGGTGGTAGGTTGATTTTCTATCTTGATAGTACAATCATATTACAAGTCAAGCAACTTTTCCTAGGAGTACCATTTTTTAATTAAAAAAAATGATGTAAATTATTTGTTGTGTAATTTTCTACTTTATTTCTTAAAAAAATAAGAAATTAATTATGTCTGAAAACCGATGGAAAGAACAATAAGAATCAGTATGTGATACAAATAATATATGGTATGATGAAAATAAGAATGAGATAATTAAAATTGGGAGGTTTTTTTAATAATATATGAACTAATAATGAGAAACCTGTATATCTATTTGACTATGTTAATGTAAAATACAATTAAAATAATAAAAACATGATATTATCCAAAAAGTAGTTAAGAATCTTTAATTAGATGTCCATGTAACCGTTGGTTTTCATTTTTTTGTCAACCATTTTTCTATAGCATCCATTTACTTGCTGAAAGATCGGAGTTTTCTTGATGCAAACATATGCTTGGTTTTATTTTTCTTCACATATATATAATAAAATATGTCATTATTATCCAATTTTCCTACAATTTCTGCATCACAATAATTGTCTTCTTCTTGCTTATATGGGTTTTCTTCTCTCTTTCAAATGTCAACCCTATTGGTAATGTATTGTTTTCTCTTTCACTTCTTATTCGAGTTTTAATTTTAACCAAATATGTAAAATGGTAATTAGAAATTTTGACATTTTTAACTCGGATAATGATATTCAATGCTTTGTTGTTTATTCCTCTCCTTCATTTTGATTGTCTAGCACAATTATTAAGAAGCTAAGGTACTCAAAATTTTCGAGATTTTTTAATTTGAGTGGTGTGATTTAACGGATAACCACACATTTCCATTGAAATTTTATTTTAAAAAGGAGAATTCTTGAAAGAGGAAATAACTTTTATGTGTTCCCATCGAAATTTCAATGTGTATTACTTGAATTTTCAAATATTTTTTCAATCTCAGTTTGTATATTGTAGTTTTACTATCATACGTGAGTGTGCGCAAAAGTATAATTGATAATATATGTATGTTGATTGAAATTGTAAAACTTGCTATTTTAATTGATCATAAAGCATTTAACGACATGATTTATTTTCTTGTCATAACGAAAATGGCTCAATCTTGGTGATGTAAAAGCAATATTTTTTGAATTCCTTTGGTAAAGAGTAAGATTTATTGAGGTCATTATTTATTGACCTATGATTTAAGCAGGTTGTTTATTCATTTGAGAGATATAACTTTAGTCCGTCTGCTTTTCTTAGTCGATAAAGTAAAGTGAAATTAATAAGTTTGTTTATTTAGATTGACAATGTTAAAATAAGAAAAACTTTCTTTATATTCAAAATTTTGTAACATAACTGAAAATATGCTATGCTTTCTTTTCTTTATTAGTTGATGTTTTTGGTATATTTGATTATCGCATCATGAAAATGGTTTAATTTTATTGATATAAAAGCATATGAGAAAATTATCGTAGATGAAAATGGTTAAGAATTAAAGTTATCATCGAGCAAAAACTTTTAATAATGTTGATATCATAATGGACATTTTCTTTATGCTTCGCATGTGATTCAACTAAATATATTATTTTAAACACCGATACAAATTAAGTTTTGTTCTAATAGCATTGCAAAATATTAATAGTGCATTGAAGTTTATAACGTTATTTATTATGCTCTATCAAAAGATATAAAAGTATATCTCATGTCTTGCTATTTATTTATTTTTATGTTCAAACTGACGCACAATTTAGCTTCTTTCTTGATTCATTACTTGTACAAAATTTTATGTAAACTAAGACATAACCATCATTTGTCATTTTAATCATTTTCAGACAGTTAGTCTGACCTTTTTTAGTGTACATATTTTTAAGTGGTCACAACTGTTTTATTCTCTTTTTATTAAAATAATTATATATCATCCAGATCATTTTGCTACCTTTAATTGTTACTACTATTTTATGCTATTGTGCAGTACTTTTGTCTGATTTGCTAAATTCCGTCTTTTCTCCCTTTATCAAGACTTATTAAATATGTCATCCAAAAAGTCTCAAGGAGTTGAATTCTCTCTTTCATCTGCAGAGCAGCAAGCTAAGGTTCCCACTCTATTTTAGCATCTATCCGTATATATTATTATATGTCTCATTTCATTATAATTAAGGAGCTGAAATTTGATATATAGAGCCTCACAATCATCAGTGTGATATTATATTTGATGTGAAATTGAAATATGTCAACAGGATTTGACCACAAGCTCCAATGATAAATTATGTATTAAGTAAGCCTTTTAATGATTACACTTTTCGCCATTCAACTTATAAAAAATTTGTTAGTTTTCTGATCTTATACCACATTAGTTATTTAACTTGGTAAATCAACTCCAACTTTAAACTTTCTTATTTTTATTTTTATTTTTGAAGACTATATCAAGAGATCATTGTTTCCACTCTCTATAAATTTAAGTCATTTAATGAATCGTGTTGTATAGTAATAACTACTTTCATTTCTAACTAATAATCAGATATCATGTTAGATTGCAATTACAAGTTTTAATTCACATTTCTAGTGAGAGTGATTCTTTTTCATACTCCATTTCTTTGTGATTCAGATCAATGAGGTTAGAAAATTTATTGGTCCTGCTCTTAACAAATTTCCAGCAATGTCTTCTGATGCATCAATTCAAAGATTTCTGAGAGCACGAAATTGGCATACAAAAAGGTCGGCCAAAATGCTCAAAGAAGCATTAATATGGAGACTAGAAAACAAACCAAACATGATCCGTTGGGTACGTACTTCATAAGGCTTGTTTGTTTCATATTAATACAAAACAATACACTTTAGTGCGCTCGATTATACATAAAAACTCTATTATATCGAAATAGTTTTTTCCCTGCTACTTGATCATTATATATAAGAAATTTTATCATTTTTTTCATTAATCATTGTATTGTGCTAGAAAATTTTGTATTACTAATTAGTGTTTGTGGAATTAATATTTAATGGGAATACTCGTATATTTGCCTTTTTATGTTAAATAATACTATATTTTTTTTATTAATATATAATTAGGATGATGTTGCTCAACAAGCAGAACCTGGAAAAGTTTACAAAGCCAATTATTTTGACAAGTATGGAAGGACGGTGCTTGTCATGAAGCCTGGAATACCGGTAGGAAACAGTTATTCAAATTTTCTTGTAATGTAATTATTTGTTTTGTTGATATATCATACACTTCAGAATCCTTACTCAGTAGAGATGCAAATGAGATATCTAGTTTATTGCATGGAGAATTCCATATTGGATCTAAAATCTGGTCAGGAGCAAATGGTTTGGTTGATCGACTTTGAAGGATGGAACATGTCTAGCATATCAGTAAAGGTGACTAGGGAAACAACACATATTCTGCAAGATTGTTATCCGGAGAGGCTAGGTCTTGCAATCCTTTATAATCCACCAAAAGTTTTTGAGTCCTTCTGGATTGTAAGTCCCTCCTTCTGATAGTAAATTTTTTCATTGCTGCACATCATGAATTTTTTTACATTTTTTTTTTTTTGTAGTTGGTAAAACTATTCCTTGAAAAGAGGACATACAAGAAAGTGAAGTTTGTGTATCCAAATGATGTAGATACTCAAAAAGTAATGGAAGATTTGTTTGATATGGACAAACTTGAATCATGTTTTGGAGGAAAATGGACACAAGGTTTTGATTATGTAACTTACTCTAATCGCATGAGAGAAGGGGATAAAATAATGACTGATTTTGTTATTTCTGGTGCTCCTTTGCCCTCTGATCAATACTTGACAACTGAGACACCAGATAATAGTTTCGAATTGTCTGAGGATGCTATATCCTCTACTGATGAAACAACATCGAATTTGGAAAGTTCAGACGAGATTGAAGATTTACAAATGAATTATAACGACGAAATCAAAGTTGATCCAAGTGCTTCAAAACAGATAAAACAATGCGAGTAAACATGACAAACAATCTCTTTTTGTTTAGTTGTAAATTGTTACTCTAAAACATTATGTAATTATATCACAACTAACAACTTCATAGATTTATTATCTATTATATTATTCAAACATGTTTAATTTGTACAGAGAGATTAATATAAAATTTAATTTCAATTTCAATTTCCTTTAATTTTCATCTTCTTTTCTTTTTGCTTTCTATGAAACTATTGATTGATATATAAATGAACAATCATATTATCTAAGGAAATTGAGATGATGTAATTTCCCTCCTAAAATATGCAAAAGCTAATTTTTAGCATGTCGCCGCACACTAACCCAAAAAAGGTCTTTTTTTTTCTTAGAACGTATTGATTTGATCCCATAAGCGAGACTAAGCATGTTGCCGCCAAAAGTAGAATCATGTATTTCTTCTAGAGAATCTCCTGTATAATTGAAATACGATCTACATGTGCTCTAAGTAAATTGGGGTAAATGATGATGATATGGGAGATGATGTTAGCTTAAATCACATATTAAAAATAAATTTTTAATAAAAAGCATTTAAGAAACACAATCGTTTTATTAATGGGATAAGACACAAGTATCCACCTAGACTATGACCGAAATCCCAGAGACACACCTAAATTTAACTAGGGTACTATTACCCCCAAAACTAATTTAAAATGGAATATATGCACCACAAATGCTGACATGGCATAGAGAGTGTGCACTCTCGTGAAGGCAAGTGATAAGTGCACAAATTGGACACATGACATTTTTTTATTGATAACTTTATAATTAGTTAGTACACATATTAATTGATATTAAAACCTATATATATTTAATTATTTTTATTTCTTTCTTTGTAAAATATTTATTTTAATTTCTTTTCACTTTAAACTTTTTTTAATTAATTTATTATCTTTTCACTTTTAATTATTTTTAAAAACTTATGTGTATGTTTTTAAAAAATAATTTAAAAGTGTCCTTTAATTTTAACGTTTTAACGTTGTAATTTTTTTTATGTTTTATTTGATTTTTTTCACTTAATTTGATATCCGTTCAAAATTAACTTATTTTAAATACAAGACATTTGAAATTAAATTGAAATCAAATCAAAACGAAAGACAAAGAAAATAAAATCAATAGATAAATAAAAGAGAAAAAACAATGAATGTAGGTAAAAAAAAAGTTTTGATAAATAACATGAATCACGAGATGTTCATAGATAACCCCTTTTTTTTTTCATTTTAATTGGTATTGGTACTTTATTATTATTATTATTATTTTATTACTATTAATAAGTAGCTAAACTACAAGATGCAGAGTCGTATTGTATTTGTCCTGCTATTGGCAAACAAATCTAACGATGAGTGATGATTATCCTCCATTATTATATCAAATCTCAATTTTTGCTGTTGGATTTTCATCCCTATTAGCGAGCTCTATGACCCATTAATCTTCCAAACAGTTGATGGGTTTTTGTGGACTATCCAAATTGATCTCTATTTCAACCCTGGTATGCATATTCTTTTCATAATTCTCTTTGTTTAATCGATTCTTGTTATTTCAATATGAAAATCTTTTCTGGGTTTGTTCGCAGGAATTCTACAATTGTGTTTGAATTGATTTGTCAAGGTGGGATTTTTATTCTTTGTCTTGATCTAAAGGGAATTGATCCTAGTTTATATTTTTGACAAGAACTAGGTGGGTACAGTGAAGAAAAATTAGATATTCAGATCCCATTTCTGAGAAAGTTGCTTCATTTTAGGTATCGGGTTGTTAAAGATTGGAGTTAAAATGAGGAAAGTTGTAATCTTTCCTATTAAAGCGTGTTATAGGACAGTTTGGAATCATCCATTCCTTGTGGGTATGTTGTGTTTCTTGGCATTTCTGTACAAATCATTTCCTTTTGTGTTTTCAATCTTGGTGTCTGTCTCCCCTATTCTTGTTTGCACTGCTGCATTGCTTGGAACTTTACTAAGTTATGGTCAGCCTAATATACCTGAATTTGAATGGGAAGAAAACACAACTGATCATATAGTGCCTTTGGAAACACGAGATGCTATTCCTGTTGAGAGTGACAATAGTTACTTCACCGAGAGATATAGTGATCAAGAGAGGGATAAAGTAGACCAATCAACGCGTAGTGAGGTTCATAGGGGTAAAAGATTTGGTGATCATTCTGCTCTAATTGGTGGAGTTTCTGGGCAAGTGGCAAGAGAGTTTTATGAGCATAAGAATGAAGACAAATTTAGTGATACTGAACTTACGGAGAACCAGTATTCTCCCACTTCGAAGGTTGATGATGAGAGCGTTGAGTTTGATAATGACAAATCAGTTGATTCCTTTGATTCTAGGAGGGCTAATCTTGATTCTCCTCCCGGTTCACCTTGGAAACATAGGGAGGAGGCCTTATATTCAGGGTCTGATGGAGCAGAGAGCTCCTCTCCAGATGCTTCAATAGCTGATATTATGCCAATGCTTGATGAGCTCCATCCACTTTTAGATGAAGACAATCCTCAACCTGTCGGTTTGTCACATGATGTTTCTCATGCTCCTTCAGAAAGTTCTACCAAGTCCTCCGAGAGTGACGATGAATCTGATGATGATGTTTCTGAAGACCAGGAAGAAGTAGAAGTTGCAGATGATGAGAATGAAGATGATGAAGAAGAAGAAACACGAGATACGGTAGGTCCAAAGTCTGCTATTACATGGACGGAGGAGGATCAGAGAAATCTGATGGACTTGGGAACCTCCGAGCTAGAAAGGAATCAACGATTGGAGAGTCTTATTGCAAGGAGAAGATCACGAAAGAACATGAGTTTTACAGATGAAAAGAGTTTAATAGACTTGGTAACTGCTGATTTCATGCCTCCCATTTCAACAGCAAGACAGAACCCTTTTGATCTTCCTAATGATAACTATGGCCCTGGACTGCCTCCTATCCCTGGATCTGCTCCATCTATTTTGTTGCCAAGGAGTAGGCGGAACCCATTTGATCTTCCTTATGACCCAAGTGAAGAAAAACCTGATCTTACAGGAGACACTTTCGAAGAAGAGATTATCACATCTCAACCAAAAGAGACATTTTTTAGGAGGCATGAAAGTTTTAATGTTGGGCCCTCAATCTTTGGGCTGAACAAGAAAGATACCCGTTTTAGACCTTATTTTGTTCCTGATGTGATGGCTGCTGAAGGAACAAGTTATTCACCATTTCAAAGGCACCCCAGTGATCTCAGTGATTCCAAAGTAAGTTCTGTTCTTGAAACAGAGTCACAGGGTTCAATTGAAGATCTGGAATACAAGAACCTCACTGAGGAAGATGTAGAAGACAAGAACCTGAATGAAGAACTGGAAGGCAAAAACCTAACAGATGAATATATCTTCAAGGAGCCAGAGCTGATATCTAAGATAGAGCATGCTGCCGAGGATATTGGGCATGGAAGCCAATCCTCCGAAGAAGTAGAATGTTTGGTCCTAGGTGCATCTGATAAGAGAGATATTGAACTCGATGACACTGATGTTACACTACCAAATGTGAAAAATCATCATGAAGTGGTCCCAATTGTGTTCCATGAAGAAACAGCAGCCAGTTCCATGGTACTTAATCCGTCTAAAATTTGTTCAAAGTCAGCAACTTCTGAACAAAAATGCAGTAGTCAGTCAAGCTCCTCATCATCATCAGAAGTAGGTGAAAGGATCTTTGCTGACAAAGTAGTGGTGAGATTAAGTTCAGAGGAATCGACGTGCCATGTTGAAACCATCTCTGAGCATCCTTCACTGAATGTGTCAGATCTGAACATCACAAGCAGTTCAGTGGAGGAGAGTTCACATTTGGAACCTATTTATGATGCCAGTCCTCCTTCCATTAAGAAAAATACTTCTTCCTCCTCAATTGCTTCAGATCTGCTTCTAGAATCTGAAACGGGGCATGCCTCTGAGAGGGAACCTGTGGAAAATAATCGAGACATTGAGAAGTCCATTCCGAAGAAGGAACATATATTTTCATCAGCAGATTCCCAAGAATTGCGGCTGAGGGAGGCAATAACTGACAAAAATGAGCTTGATGTTGCAAAGTTGGAGATATCAAAAAACGATGAAGTCTTTGGCAGTGCAAGTGCTCTTCCAGTGCCTGTAGCAGATAGTCAGGCATCTATTGATTCGAAGTCTTCCACAAAAGTAAGTAATTAGTATTATGTCCTATTCAGTACTATAAATTGCAAAAGCTTTTATCATGCATATTCTTTAATCTTTTTAAAGATGAAGAGAGTTATCATGCATATCCTTTTACAGATGAACAGAGTTATCATGCATATTCTTTAATCTATTTGGACTAAATTATACCAAGATCTTAGTTTTTATCATGTTTTATATACCTTATTTAGCTTTTCTCTTAAAATTGTTTCTTTATTTGAGATAATTGAAAATTGATATTTATAAATCTTTTTTTAATTCTCAATTACTTAATCCAATTATGTTTAATGGCATATGATAATAAAAACCAAACACTAAGTTGGATGTGAAGTGATGCAATATAGGCCAAAAGAATTGTTGGAAACAAATCATTTTCCAATTTAACCAAATATATTGTTTAGATTATACATCTCACATTCTTTGAATCTCAACCTTACTATTCATCCAATCCTACTATTCGAGATGCTTTTGTTAAACTGGTTGAATGTGATATCTAAAGTCGACTGGTAACTCATAGTCTCATACTGGTAGGACTGAAAATAACTTTCTCTCATCCAATCCTATTTGTTCTAGTGTTTATCTATTAGTTTAACAGTACGAATGGAGTGACAAATTCTTTTAATATTCTGGTTTTAGTTTCTGAAATAGTGATTTCACAATCTTGTTCTTATGATATTCTTTGGAGATTTTCTGTTTCTCTTGTCTCTTCTTTTCTGATAATATTTCATACAAATTAGTTTTTCTAAAAAAGCTGGCTTATCGAGCGTCGGATAAGCTTCTACGATTTTTGTTCAAGGTGGGATCTGCCATCTCATCAAATGAGCCAGAATAATAACAGTTGGACCCATGCAAACACAACTATTAATCTTCATCCAAGGATAGAAGAAAGAAAGGTTTAAACCAAATATAAAATGTTAAGTAGTAAGCACCAAGTAGCAAATTAACTTGACATAAACTAATTAAACTTTCAAATAAAAGATAACAATCGAAGGGAGAGGGGAAAGTGAACTCATACACGAATTACCTCAGTAGAAGCAATCCAAGATAGGTTCAATTGAAGAGGTTTGAGACAATACCCCTACTCACTACAGTCAACATCATTCATAATCAAAGGCTAGCTAATGAATTAAACCATAATTGTAGCTATTTATAGTAACTACAAAAATAGCTAAGATATGACTAAAATAGCCGTTACACCTCAAATTCTGATTCTTTCCTTGCTCTCAAAGCTTTTGATGTTAGGGTTGAAACATGGGAGTTATCAGTATAGTTCAACCTGTACTATGTCTTTGCATTTATTTGGATCTTAAATGAGTCTAAGTGAATCTAATTCTGATATACAGGAGGCACCTGTTTCAGTGGAGAAAGCAAGGACCACGGAAAGCTTGAATGTGTCAAAAGTTCAAGAAGTTCCTCCTAGTATCACCTCTCCCAGGAGTCCTGAGTCTGTTCTTAAGCCATCTAATGCTAAGGTGGCAACTGAAGAATCAGAGAGTTCGAAAAATGGACCAGTTCATAAGGTATCAAGTTTGAAAGACCATGAGATGGGACTACCAACTCTTGAACGAAGACCAACTGGAGACATTGATTTGATTAATAAGCAGACCCCTGAAGAGAATGCTGACAGACGCATCCTTCATGATTCAATTGATGATGATGTGCATGTTAGAGAATCCATAGGAAAAGGAGCTTCTCTACATTCACAGGATGTGGGGACAGACTCAGCTATGAAACAAGTCATGAAAAATGATATAGATAAACCAAACACGAGCCTTCAACAAGAATTAAAAACTGAATCACGTGAAGCCAGCTCATCTAAGAACTCCGAATCAAGTCTCAAAAAAATTGTTGTATCTGAAAGAACTGAAGCTGATGCAGGCAAAATAGATCAGAAAGTTGTAAAACAAGAAGATAAGGTAACTACCACCGAAAAGCCAAATCTTGCAGTTGAGTTGCCTCAAGAGACAGGTGTAGTTACTGGTGATGTTATAGGCAAGAAAGAAAACCACACAAGTCAGGCTCAAGTTCAAGTTCCAGTGACTTCAAAAGAAAATGTGGATAGCTAGAAAATTGGGAGAACAGGAGGTATCCTTCGGGTTTCTTTTCTGAAACATTTTTTTTTCTTTGTTAGTGGATGAATGAATAGATGTTCAAGTTGGTTTCGTTCATGTTTAGGATATGGGTAGTTAGGATTCTTTTTTTCTTATTTGGTTGTGCATTTGTCAGAGCGACGAGTGAACTGCTTATTCTTCAAGAATAAGTTCTATTTGATTTCTTGAAGAATTTTTCTTAGCAGTTGTGGAGATAGTGGGAGAAAAAGGGATTGTTACTTGTTACAGATAAACAATCTACTTTTTGGCATGTAAAACTTACTCCTTAGGTGTTCCTATGGAAAATAATATCGAGACAAAGTTCTATTTTTTTAAACCTCCGCCTAGTTTCCTCTCTTTTGCGATTCCTCAGTTTGGCATGTATGCAAGTTTCATATACCGGATAGGCTATTTGGCTTCTTACTAATCCTTGTTGAACATAGTAATGGAAAGGAATATTCCACAGTATTTGGATTCAGGCGACTTGCATATTTTGTTTGATTTGTGACCATTCATTGTATTGCTTGAGCACTTGTACTTCAAAAACTTCTTTCTTTATTTGTAACAATGGTGAATCTTTGACCCTGTATTGGTAATTAGTATTTGATTTTTTTTTTAATATGGGCCAAAGTTACTGTCTTTATAGCTAATGATATCAACTTGCTTTAAATGGTAGTTGTAGGTTCTTTGTCTTTATTGTAGCCGTGTATGAGTAGATCTCTTGCAGATTCTGTATTAGTTTACAAGCAGTTAAAATGGTACTTGTGTTTTTTTACTTTAATAAAGCAAAATCCTTGGCCTAGTGGTCAATGACGTGGGTTGAGAATCATGAGTTCTCAAGTTCAAATTCAAACACTAGGTGATTTTTCCCAGTCTGTCCTAGCCTTGGTTGACAGAGTTACCTGATGTTGGTGTGGGAGGTGATACGTATCCCGTGGAATTAATTGAGGTGCGCCAAAGCTGGTTTGGACACCATGGTTATCAAAAAAATTATCTTTCAGAAATAAGATGCTGCAAATAATGGTCTAAATATCTGATTTGATGGACTTCAATGCCTTTTAGCCAGTATATGCTGTTTTATTTTTCCATTTTATTTAATGTAATTTTTAAGGGATGCTGGGGATGAAGTGACGGTTTAAATAATATATCAGTTTGAGGAAGAGCTATAGTTTGTGTGTTACATGATGGTGTATTCTTTGGAATTCCAACTGTTACATGTGTTGACAGTCTTTTTTTTTATCAGTTACCACTTCAGAACTGGCTTTGCACATGCAGCATTTTGGATCTTGTTTTGCTTGTGTAGCAGAAAGATGCAAATATCTTAAAGGATTCATGTATTTTGTTTGGAATATGTATTGTAGCACTACGGTTTTTGATTTAATTATTTATCAGACTGTTTACTGTTGACTTTGTGAGATAGCATATGAGATGCGTCTTCTAGACGTGGGCATAGCATAGAGGCCCTAGGAAAGAACATTGGCTCTAGTTATCCCCCCCCCCCCCCCCCCAACCCCAACCCACACTGGATGTAACCATCTGAATTATCTGGTATGGTTAACTTTACATTTGGTTTCTTTTGAAAGTATGCACTGGGAAAAAATGCAGTCAGAAGCATACGTTGTTTGATCCTTCTGGTTTAGTATGCTGATATTGTTGGTTTGAATAGGTTGCATTACAACCAAGGAGCTTGGGACTGTGATGATGTCGTTGGGACAGAACCCAACTGAAGCTGAGCTCCAGGACATGATAAATGAAGTGGATGCTGATGGTAATGGAACCATCGACTTCCCAGAGTTTTTGAATCTCATGGCCAGGAAGATGAAGGATACAGACTCAGAGGAGGAGCTGAAGGCGGTATTCAGAGTGTTCGACAAGGACCAGAATGGGTTCATTTCTGCTGCTGAGCTCCGTCATGTGATGACTAACCTTGGTGAGAAGCTTACTGATGAAGAAGTTGATGAAATGATCAGGGAGGCTGATGTCGATGGCAATGGACAAATTAACTACGATGAGTTTGTTAAGGTCATGATGGCCAAGTGATTTCCCTCTTCTGAAGTTGTTTTTTAAAAATAAAATAAAATTCTGTGAAAAAAGACCAAACATTCATCAGACTGGGTCAGCTTTGGGATAATGGTTTCTTTTTACAAATTTATCAGGATAGGTTGTACGTTTGGATGAATGTAATGCTCTATCGTTTGGTGGTTGAATCACTTTCTTTCTCTTATTTGGTTGTCTGTGATGTCTTATCTAGTCTTGTAACTCGGCTGATAAAGTTGTCTGGTTCATATTTAGGGCTTTGTTGAACTAAGTCTACCGAGACTAACTTTTTATTTATTTATTGACGAATGCAGTTCTAATAGCTTGCATTTATGATTCATTAATATGCAAACTTTTTGAGGCTGGAAATTGTAAAATTCTCTAGCTGTCTTGCAGCTCACAAATTGTCAATTGCTTTATTATGTTATTGGTGAGTATTGGGGTGATTTGGCTTAGCAGAGTTTATGTTGTTGGAGAACTTGTTAGGAGAGCGAGGAAGGACTGTAAGTGCAGAAATTTTCACTGATAACTAACTGGTGATTGTTAGGCCTCAGGAATAGAGTCCATACTTGTTGGGATACAAAGTTTATCATGTTTGATAATTGAAGCAATAATGCATATCATTTAACATGGTTTTAGTGGTAAATGTGTAAGAGTTGTATTTATTGATTTGACTGAAATCTAAGTATAATACCCATTTTAGATTGAGTGAAGTATTTGTAAAGTTATGGGTAAGACCTGCATATATACACATCATTTCTCTTTCAGACCCCAATTGTGGAATTATGTTGTTGCGTGTAAGGGCTCTCACTGGAATTGAAACTCTATCTTGATCACTTGCGTATTTTCA
This sequence comes from Solanum etuberosum, assembly GCA_029582245.1. NCBI lineage: Eukaryota > Viridiplantae > Streptophyta > Magnoliopsida > Solanales > Solanaceae > Solanum > Solanum etuberosum. The sequence goes on from JAJONR010007601.1 coordinate 20,528, forward strand.
GCACCAAAAGCTGCTAGTGAAACTGTTGCTTGACACTGTCTACACCTAACCTACAGTGCCAATGACTGATTGTCTATTGTCACCAAAATTGCCATATATATTTTCAACACACAACATAAGTACAAATATAAAATTTCAACAGGTATTAGAGACATCATTATAGCTTAGCCATCATTGAGTTTGCATTGTTTTTACATTACCCTACATGTATCATTTATATAAAAGTAGCTGTCATATTCTGAACCAGCAAACAGAGACACATGCAATCCACCCAACACCATACAGATTACATACTACAGTCAGTCGCACGCATGAACACAACTACCTATACATACATATTTAAATCTAAAGACAGAGCAAACACATGCATGCCCCCACCCCCAACCCCCTCTATACATACAACATACAAACATTAATGATTCCACTAAGCCTGTCCTGTTACACAATACATAACTGTAAAATCATATGTTAATCTTATTAATATGATGGACAAAATAATAGATTCAACTAAGGGAGAAAGTGTCCATGCATCGTCAGCATAACAGAAAAAGGAACAAATCCAATCTCACCCTTTTCTTTTAGAACCACTACTAGTATATAGACTTATTCTACATGTTTGGTTGAATAAGTGGCAAGTGTTAAAATGATATAAGTCGTAGTTAAGGACTGAACTAGTAATGATCTAGGGATCACCAGAATCCTTTCGACGGAAAATTATACATGATTAAAATTATTTTTTAAATGTAGATATCAAACCTCTTTGACTTTTTTACACCACCACAGATTGTATTATAATAGAATAATTTAAACTTGCCAACTTTACATATTTTTATAAAGGTACTTTTATTTATTATCTAAAAAGTCAGTTTAACAACCATAATTTCGTTAAAATAAATTTAAATTGGGAGGTAGTATTTTTTTATTTTATTTTAATGAGAATAAGGGAAGGGTAAAGCGGGAAAGTCGGCTAAATTTACAGGTATTTTATATTTAGATTTAATTAGCCATTGAAAAGTCTAATGTTTTGATTATAAAGTAGTCATTTCTTGTGATTTTCCCAGAAATCCAAGAGGCGAGAAGCTTAAAAAAATAAAAAAACCCATCTTTTTTTCCGTCTTGTCTCAATTCCACAACTTTCTTCTCCCTATCTTTCTTTGTAGAAATGGCAGATCAGCTCACCGATGATCAGATCTCTGAATTCAAGGAGGCTTTCAGCCTATTCGACAAGGACGGAGATGGTTAGATTCTAAGCTTTTTGGATTTATTAGTACATGTTTTACCGCAATAAGTTTCATTTTTATTTTCCAGATCTGGCTTTATTGACTTCCTGTTTAGTCTCTGTTTTAGATTTTAGATTTTATGGAACAATTATGATGATTTTGTGGATGTCAAATGTGTAAAAGCTCATTGATTTGGTGTGTAGGAATGATATTTCCCTTGAGAAAGAAACGGATTAGAGAAAATGGAAGATACAAGCTTGTTAATTCAATTTAGAGTGCCATAATTTATTACTCTAGTTAAGAAATATTGGTGATTTTTGTTTTTAAGTTGTGGAAAAATGCAAATCAGAGGATTATATGCGAAGCATTCAGTCGGATACATGGAAAAAAAAAGGTTTTTGATGTTCAATCTTGGGCCTTATTTGTAACAATGGTGAATCTTTGACCCTGTATTGGTAATTAGTACTCCATTTGATTACTTTTTTTTGGATATGGGCCAAAGTTTCTGTCTTTATTGTAGCCGTGTATGAGTAGATCTCTTGTAGATTTTGTATTAGTTTACAAGCATTTAAAATGGTACTTGTGTTTTTTTACTTTAATAAAGCAAAATCCTTGGCCTAGTGGTCAATGATGTGGGTTGAGAATCATGAGTTCTCATGTTCAAATTCAAACACTAGGTGATTTTTCCCCGTCTGTTACTTGGTACTTGATGTTGGTGTGGGAGGGGACACGTATCCCGTGGAATTAATCGAGGTGCGCCAAAGCTGGTTTGGACACCATGGTTATCAAACAATTATCTTTCAGAAATAAGATGCTGCAAATAATGGTCTAAATATCTGATTTGATGGACTTCAATGTCTTTTACCCAAAATGACCCAATATATGCTGTTTTATTTTTCCATTTTATTTAATATAATTTTTAAGGGATGCTGGGGATAAAGTGACGGTTTAACTAATATATCAGTTTGAGGAAGAGCTATAGTTTGTGTATTACATGATGGTGTATTGTTTGGAATTCCGACTGTTACATGTGTTGATGTCTTTTTTTTATCAGTTACCACTTCAGAACTGGCTTTGCATATGCAACACTTTGGATCTTGTTTTGCTTGTGTAGCAGAAAGATGCAAATATCTTTAAAGATTCATGTATTTTGTTTGGAATATGTATTATAGCACTATGTTTTTTGATTTAATTATTTATCAGACTGTTTACTGTTGACTTTGTGAGATAGCATATGAGATGTGTCTTCTAGACGTGGGCATAGCATAGAGGCCCTAGGAAAGAACATTGGCTCTAGTTATCACCCCCCCCCCCCAACCCACATGTGGATGTAACCATCTGAATTATATGGTATGGTTAACTTTACATTTGGTTTCTTTTGAAAGTATGCACTGCAGCACTGGAAAAAAAATGCAGTCAGAAGCATACATTGTTTGATCTTTCTGGTTTAGTATGCTGATATTGTTGTTTTGAATAGGTTGCATTACAACTAAGGAGCTTGGGACTGTGATGAGGTCGTTGGGACAGAACCCAACTGAAGCTGAGCTCCAGGACATGATAAATGAAGTGGATGCTGATGGTAATGGAACCATCGACTTCCCAGAGTTTTTGAACCTCATGGCCAGGAAGATGAAGGATACAGACTCAGAGGAGGAGCTGAAGGAGGCATTCAGAGTGTTTGACAAGGACCAGAATGGGTTCATCTCTGCTGCTGAGCTCCGTCATGTGATGACTAACCTTGGTGAGAAGCTTACTGATGAAGAAGTTGATGAAATGATCAGGGAGGCTGATGTCGATGGTGATGGACAAATTAACTACGATGAGTTTGTTAAGGTCATGATGGCCAAGTGATTTCCCTCTTCTGAAGTTGTTTTTTTTTTAAAAACTGTGAAAAAAGACCAAACATTCATCAGACTGGGTCAGCTATGGGATAATGGTTTCTTATTACAAATTTATCCGGATAGGTTGTACGTTTGGATGAATGTAATGCTCTATCGTTTGGTGGTTGAATCACACTTTCTTTCTCTTATTTGGTTGTCTGTGATGTCTTATCTAGTCTTGTACCTCGGCTGATAAAGTTGTCTGGTTCATATTTAGGGCTTTGTTGAACTAAGTCTATGGAGACTGTAACTTTTTATTTATTTATTGACTAATGCAGTTCTAATAGCTTGCATTTATGATTCATTAATGCAAACTTTTTGAGGCTGGAAATTGTTAAAGTCTCTAGCTTGTCATGCAACTTACAAATTGTCAATTGCTTTATTATGTTATTGGTGAGTATTGCGGGTGATTTGGCTTAGCAGAGTTTATGTTGTTGGAGAACTTGTTAGGAGAGCGAGGAAGGACTGTAAGTGCAGAAATTTTCACTGATAACTAACTGGTGATTGTTAGGCCTCAGGAATAGAGTCCATACTTGTTGGGATACAAAGTTTATCATGTTTGATAATTGAAGCAAGAATGCAGATCATTTAACATGGTTTTTGTGGTAAATGTGTAAGAGTTGTATTTATTGATTTGATTCAAATCTAAGTAATATTCATTTTAGATTGATTGATGTACTTATGAACATAAATAGATCTATTTCAATTCATGTAAAGTCTTTGTCGTTGTTCTAGAAAGACCAAAATAATTTGAGTGTTCTGGTTAATTTGAAATATACGTAAACAAATTTTGCATATTTATAGATTATTAATAGTGCAATGACGATATGTACAAAACTAATTTTGCATATTCATAACATAATTACTAATTAGTGTAAAAAAGATATTGTAACGTGTACAAGACAAAAAGCTTCTTCACTAAAGGACACAAAAACGAGTCATTATTAGTCAAATGTTTTGAAATCTCACTAACTATAATGATACCAAAATTTCACCCCCGCCGGCTTCCCATAATCATTCTCTTTTCTTACAAGGAAAAAAATAAAGTGAGTAGTAGTAATAAATAATTTAATTTTATTACCTAGAATTAATAAAATGGAATACTAATATTTTAATTAAATTTTATAGTACTCTATTATTATGGTCAGACGATACCGAGGCAATAAAGAGAGAGAGAGAGTGTGTGTTTGTTTAGAGAGAGAAAGTTGGGAAATGGGAGAGTTCATCGGAGACTTGGTATTTTCCGAGCAATAAGCTGAGGATCTGAAGCCAATTTCAGTTCAATTTCGAATTTTTCACCGTAATGGAAGGTATAAATCTGTTTCTCCTTTATTTTCTTTGTAAAACCCTAGAGATTTGGGCTACTCTTTGACTTTTGACTTTCACTTTCTCGATTTTACTGAATTTAGCTCATAGTGGTTGAGGGATTAACAGTTGATTTTTGAATTGGTGTTTTCCTGAATTTTGTTTTAGTCTATTCTTTGATTTCTAGTGAGCAAAATTTGTTTATGATCTTTGCCTGAAAGTTCCAGTTTTTATGCTCAAAGTTTGTAGTTTTTGCTTTGTTAAGTTAAATTTAGGTTCTTTTTTCAAATTGGAGGGGCGAAAATTTCTTTTTAGCTGGTAAAAGGAGATGGAAGGAAAATTAACTGGAAAGACCAAATGATCTTGCAGTTCTATTTGGATTTTAGTCTTTGGAGTTGGGATTGGGCCGCCCTATGCTTAACTAACATCAGGGTGATTTATTGTCTTTGTATATTTGTGCCCCCATTTATTTGCATTTGCTGGAAGAATTGTTCTTGTAAATGCTTCATACTGGGAAGAGAAGTAATGAAAAGAAGAAACTTTATTTCTCCATTCAAATACCAATAAAAACAACAAAAATCAAAACGATAATGGGGAAGTTTTGCATACAAATTCTTAGCATCTATAAATGGAAAGTATGGGTGAATTATTTATCTGTCTTTTAACTGTGAGGAAATGGAAGAAGGTACTAACTCGGAAAAAGTCTAAGTAGTCCTACTTAGTAAGATGTTTAATGTTGGAGAATTGGAAGCTTGAAGCATTCTTTAGATATATTTCTCCCCCCTTCTTTGCCTAATCACATCAAAAAGCAGCAACTGTAAACGTGAGATGAGAAGAAGAGAGAAAGCTCTTACTGAATCAGTGTTATCAAAGGTGAAAAGTGGGAGAAAATGCCAAATCTGTTGGGGCTTTACAAAACAAAACCCAGGCTGAAAAAATGGGGTATAAATCTACAATTCAACATAATAACTATAATTCAATCAACAATAATATGGACAAATGAGTTGACAATTTTTTTTTATAATTTTAATGAAATTAGCGCCACTCTTGTAGATAGAGCCCAACGGTTATGAGATGCAGGTAAGCTGGCTTATCTTGTACTTATCCATGTTCCTCCATTTGTCCAATAAATATTCCTATCTCGGCCTCTTAGCTAAAGATCAATTGCACTTCTGCATACATAAGCAGTGCACCTTTTTCTCCCATTTTCTAAGAGTGAATCTTAGATTCTGAGGAAGACTGTCTGAGTACTATGTACTCTTGGAAGATACTATTTCCTTACTAGTCTGGTCCAAAAAGAATGACACATTTCTATATTTGAAAATATATAATTATAAACTAATCATTTTACCCTTAATGAGAAACTTTTATAGTCACATAAATGTCATGGAATGTTTAAGACACAAGTTTCAAAATGTTATGGCATGTTTATGACGACAAAATCCAAATACTTCCTTCCTTTTAAACTTAAAATCCATGCCGATCAAACTATTGTTACATAAATTGAAAATTTGACTCGACGGGAGTAATAATATTAGTATCTTTATTACCAAAAGAAATCTTGGATTCTTAGGTCGTTCTAGGTGTTGTTGAATTCGGTTAAAAGTGCAAATTTACTGAGTAACATTCATAATAATGGATTAATGATTGCTATTTACTTGGTTGATTAGTTGACGGTAAGAGGTTGCATCATGAATCTCCAATGCTACCCTTTAAACCTAACGTCTCATGCCCGGCTTTTGATTAACTAAATTTTGAGGTGCAATAAATTATGTTTCTTAATTTTGAGGACATGGATATTGATTTTTAGAAGTATCTGTTTTGTGGATAAGAAGAATTTTTGCCGTTGTGAGCATCAAATTAAATATTGTCCTGGACGTTCTTAAGTTTTATGGTCATTTGGTTGCCAAATTTTAGAAGATAGATGGCTTATGAGAATAACTTTAACATCTTAATAACTTTTATGCATGTTTTATAGTGATTTTCTTTTATATTAACATTTTAATGACAGTTTTGCATATCGTGTAATGACTTTCTACTTACACTCCTCATAAAGTCGATGCACCAGCATTTGTATGTTGGTGTTATTAAGGTAAAATTTTGACTGATACACCTCAGCAAATCGCATCTAGTTTAACTTGTGAAATTAGGTCTTAGGCCTAATTCACACCCCAAAAGCTAGCTCAAAGAGAGGAGAATTGCCCAAGCCTTATAAGGAGTCCACCCATCTCATTCACCACCAATGTGGGACTTTTGTCATTCTTTAACACCCCACCTCACGCCCAGTGCTTAGCATCTGGTGCGTGAGTAATTTTGATTTTGGGGGCCCCAACATTGGGTGAGATGGGCCCTGCTCTGATACCATATGAAATTAGGTCTTAGGCCTAACTCACACCCCAAAAGCTAGCTCAAAGGGAGGAGGATTGCCCAAGCCTTATAAGGAGTCCACCCATCTCATTAACCACCAATGTGGAACTTTTGTCATTCTTTAACATAACTAATACCTTTTGCGGAAACTATCTGGTTTTTTCAATTTTTACTCTTCTTAGCTTTAGTACTGAAAGAGTTGGTACAAAGCTATCTGACAAATGATCCCTGCAAGTAATTTTTGGTGTTTCGAAGAAAGAAATCGCAAATGTTTTGATGGAGCTTCAACTTCAAGTCATTCTCTGAAAGCTAAATGTCTACTGTCTTTTTTTTCTGGAGAAATTGGTCTTTATAAATAATATTGATCAGTTCTTTGGATTTCGTTAGCTCCCTGAACGTATGATTGGAATGTCTTATGTAATGGAGCTAATTTTTTCTTTTGTACCTAATGCAAATTGGTGCAGAGGTGTATATCATTTATCATATGCAGTAAGTCGTGCAAGTTGCAATGCATAAATATTATTATGGGTGCGAAATTCGGAAGGGTAAGCTTATTTCTTTTCATGGATATGAATCAAGTCTAAGTTGCTCGGACTCGGGTGCGGGTGTCCGATACGGGTGCGGATCTAGAGACCGGATCTTTCATGATCTAAATTTTTAAGATTCGGGGATATGGATCCATGTATGGATACGGGTGCGGGGATTCGCCTAAATGTAATTAAAATATCTAAATAGAGTTATAAATCCTAAATTATGAGATATTATGTGGAGAACTTGAGGAGAATCTTGGAAGGAGATTAAAGGAAAATGAGTGACATAGAAATTTCTATATAAAATGTATTCCATTTTCTTCAATTTCACCTTAGCTTTTGTACTGATTATAGAAATCATTAAAACTGTCCAGACTTTCTCCATCGGTTTTGGTCAAAGTACCCAAAATTGGTTGACCAAATCGGACACGGATCCCACACCCATGTCGTGTCGACACGGGTGCGGCACCAAAAGTGAAGAGTCTGAGCAACTTAGAATCAAGTCGTCTGAGATGGACTACAAATCTTCAAATTGGTCAGGGAACCATACATGTAATGAATGGCATGAATATTGTTATAAACAAGGATGTTAGACTACCAACTCCCTTAGACCCGTATAAACAGACCATCATTTTCTTTTCAACATACTGTCCATATCTCCAAAGCAGAAACTAGACTTGAATGCGGATTTGTGAAAATAGAGAAGTGTGCACTTGAGTGGGATCTATTCTTGCTTAGGTCTGAACTGGATGTTGGTTGATAATTAATTAGCCCAATCTCCTTTTGGAGGTCCATTCTAGCTGAGTTGGCAGAATAGTAGATAAAATACAGGTATTAGTGGCTGCAGCAATAACAAAGTGGCTTTTAACATAGTTAGTATGTTTCTTGCAGGAATCATAAAAGGGGTGCTGAGTGTGAGGTATCTTTCTTAGTTGATGAAGAAACTGATAGCGATAATGTGTCCTAGGCACCACTAACCCATTGATGTTCTGATTTAGATGCTGCTAATGTTTGTTGCATGGCCATGGCCGTAGGAATTCTTATAGTCCAAGGATTCTCTACTCTATTGCATAATATCCTCCCTAATTTATTTTCTTTGACATGCAAAAAGAATTCATTGGTTTCCCCTTGAGGAGGAGCTTGCTCTTTCTTTTGTAGACTTTGATCTTTCATGTTATGTTCTTGGTGCAGCAATTCCTGGAACATATCTAATGAGTTCATAATCTCCTTTATCTGTCACTACAGGTGTATCTCCAGACCGGGAATCTGTGGAGTCTGGCGCAAAAAAATCCAGTATATCTTCAGGTGGCAGGGTTCATGATCGGAAAGAGTTTCTCCATAGGTTTGTAGATAGTGAAAGCCTGACCGAAAACCTTAAAACGTGGTATGAAGAAACAATAGAAAATTCAACTCATAAGGAACCCTCATTTGATGTCCCTTTTGAGTTGATAGATCTTCAAAAGTTCGATTATGCTTTGGGAGGAGTTCCATTTCAGCAGCTGATTCGTATGCCCAGTGCTGTTTATGCCTCGACTTCTGGTGCTGCGGAAGCAACTGCTTATCTTGCTCTGGAGGATTTTTTACATGCAAGTGTGAAAGGTTTGTGGGAGGCATTTTGGGGTCAGGATGAAACTTTGCCTTTCTATGTTTCTTGTGTCTATAATTCAAACCTGAGATTTTATCAGGCTGAGAAAGCCATTTCGAAAGGGAGGCTAGGAGGTCTTTGTGCCACAGCTGTAATGCTAAAAAACCCAAGGCATCCACAAGGGAAGTGGGATGATATTCTGGAACTTGCTATTCTAAGGTCTGATATTGGAAACCTTGCTACAGTAGAGAATGACTGTAAACCTTGTCTCTCAATTTTAGGCGAAGCTTTATTCTTTGCTCTAAGAGTATTGGTTGCAAGAAGCATCAGCAGATCCAATATTCCTCTCAGTTTGAATTCAGTTTTTGTTCTTTTAGTTGACACTCAATATGGTGGAGTCCTAAAAGTTGAAGGAGATATAAGCAAGTTGGAAATGGATTTGAATGACGTATATGGTTGTGCTGCTGAATGGATAAAGAATAATGCTTTAATTACCATTTCACCCATCGATAGGATCTGGAACAACCTTGGAAATGCTAATTGGGGGGATATCGGGGCTTTACAGGCACTTTATGCGACCTTCCACTCAATCACACAATATGCTGGAATGTCAAAGAATTCAATTGAAGATTTGGCTGCGGACCACAGTGCCCGGCTTCAGGCAAGAAGAATTGAAAGACAATTGGGGGATAGCTGGGTGAATGGAAATGGTTTGTTTCGCTACCAGCAGCGTAGTGCTTCACCTGAAATTGTTGAAGTACATGAAGAGTCCTTCAGGTTAGAACCTGACAAGTCCATGAAGCTGGAAATCGGTTCTGTTGTGCTGATAGAAGATTCAAACTGGAAGAAGGATTATCAGATAAATGAAGTCCTAACAGATGGAGAAATTCCGTATTATATTGCATCTTCTGTCGAAGATCCTGGTACGACTTCATTTTTATATGTTGGTTCACATCCTTCTCTGCTGGAACCAGCGTGGGAAGATATGAAGCTGTGGTATCAAGTTCAGAGGCAGACAAAGGTATTGGGCGTTATGAAGCAAAAGGAGTTGTCTAGCAAGTATCTACCTCAGTTGGATGCATCTGGGCGGATAATTCACCCTGGCCAATGCAGGAGACCAAGCTCGGGCGGTAACTGTGATCGTCAATGGTGTGGAACTCCAGTTTTAGTGACTAGTCCAGTGGGCAGAACAGTTGCTGATTTGGTGAGACTTGGCCAATTTGGTAGTGATGAGGCTATTAGATGTTGCCATGACTGCTTATCTGCCCTTTCTGCTGCTGCCTCAGCTGGCATTCGGCACGGTGATATCAGGCCTGAGAATGTTATTTTTGTTAATTCTGGTGTGAGGCAGCCTTATTTCGTTCTCATTGGTTGGGGACATGCTATTTTAGAAGAGAGGGATCGTCCTGCAATGAATTTACATTTCTCCTCTACCTATGCCCTTCAAGAAGGGAAACTGTGCTCAGCCTCTGATGCAGAGAGTCTGGTGTACATGCTTTACTTCTCTTCTGGTAGTAACATGCCTAATTTGGATTCGGTTGAAGGGGCACTGCAGTGGAGAGAAACCTCTTGGTCAAAAAGGTTGATCCAACAGAAGCTAGGAGATATTTCTGCTGTCTTGAAAGCATTCGCAGATTATGTTGACAGCCTCTGTGGAACGCCATATCCTATGAATTTTGATATCTGGCTCACAAGGTTAAAGAGACATATTCCCGAGGAAGATCATGGAAAGCAGATTGATACCTCGAGTTAGAGATTTTGTTTTCAGCTATGGAAGCCTTGCAGCACGAATACTTTGTGGCTCTTGAGAGTCTTTCAAGATCTCCAGGAGTATAGGAAGATGGATCCCTTCAATTAGTAGGTCCTCAATGCTGGGCAGGAATTTACGTAGGCGTCTACCAACTTGAACAGTAAATCAACCTGTGCTTCCTGCATCTTTCAGAAACTTGGAAGTTTAACAGTTAATGGTCCCTGGAGCATGCGGTGCTCATTAGCTATCCAACTTTTGCATTTGTGAACAGTTACAGAGGTGTTTTTCTTTTTTCTTGTGTCAAATGTGATTATATGTTGTAAAGACAGGAACTTGTTGAGATTTCCCTGAGTGAGATATGTGTGATTGTTTACTTTACAGACTTCTAGGAGTAGGACACTGTTCAGTATATTATTCCTACATCTGTACATGGAATATCAATTTCTGTGCTTCATGAATATTCCTGGTGTAGTTGAATTATGTTGCTTACCGAGTAATTTCTTCGTTACATGTAGATATCGTTTGGATGACTTGTTCGTTAGCTCAATGCATTCAACAACACGTAAAATAGTTTTTCAAACCACAAATCAGTGAACTTTGTTTCATGATCATTCTTTTCCGTTTAACAGTTTATCTGAAATCTTAAACCATTTCATAATTAGAAAAATACTATCTTAAAACTACCTTGTTTTGCTTTTATCTCAATTTGTTCATCATCACTTCCATGATGACAAATTAAACGTAAAAATAAAATAAAATAAATATTCTACTTTTTTAAATTGAAACTTTTCTCACACCAGCAATATTACAACATTATAGAAGCTTTAGCTCTAATGACCCAACCCTCAGGAGGCACCCTAATCGAAAGCTCTGATATCGCATTTCAAGATCAAGAGTCAAAAAAATTATAAGTGGCGTTAGTTATTGTGAGGCTCAAACCTTTAGGATGCATGTGGCAAACAATATCTTAATAAATTCCAATCATTACTACCTTTGTACGTTTTCAAAAAATAATGACAAGAATGAACAACTTTATTCCTTGATAATGGTAAGTTTTGAAAGAAACTAACTCTATGTTTAGCATCATTTCTTGTATCTCTTTGTTTCTCGTAATATATGGTAGATATGAAAGTGAAATGAAGTATAATCCAACCGAGAAGGGGAGACCGTATAACATTCTTTATAGACCAAAGATTACTACAAGAAAATTAACAACAAAAATCAGATTCATCGTTTTAAAATGCAAACTAATACTTGGATTTTCAAACTTGGGAGTTGTAAAGCTTACAGTTCAGAATTACAAGAAACTATAAATCGCTTTCATCATCAACATTGATCATCACAGTGGTGGAAAAATCCCGTTAACATGGTAGAGATAGATCATTCAATAAGAACGAAATAAACCAAACTATCTGAACCCTTAATCGGCATCCATCTCCTCAAGTGCAGCTTTAGCTGCAGCCTTTGCTTCCTCTAAAAGATTATCAGGAACCTACAAACAAGAACATCAGTATTTTAGAGTAACATTTGATACTAACTCCTTTGTGTCAGTCAAACTACCCTTGAAAAAAATGAAAGAATAAAAGGGAATAGGTGATTTTCTAGAAGGAAAATTTAACTTAGAAGGATACTGATTTACCTTCTGATGTTGGCGGTTAGACTCATCACATACCCAGCTCATTTCAAGTTCAAATGCCTTGTCCTTTGCCTCATCATGTACTCCGTAAATTCTGCTTGCAAACAAAACATGTTGTCAAAACACTGCAGGAGAAAGTATTTTACCACTAAGCATTGAACCAAAAAAATTTGAACAACGCACTGAAGTGTTAAATTCTAGTAGTTGATGGAATCAGCGAAAACCCTTTAGGATGGTCGACCCATCTCCAAGAATGACTCTCGTATGGACTACAGTTCTTCAAACGAAGTTTATTGTATAGACATTGTTCTACTTGAGGAAACATGCAGAAAGCATAAATTGACGCCCTAATCTTTTGAAAATATAAATCACAGATACCAGAAATAAAAACACATCTTCCAGACTACGAGATGGAATACAAATACGATTTCAGGCAGAACTAAGATTATTCTACATAGATTACAATGACATATTTTCATATCAAAGCTAAATTGGTGGAACCACAGGGGAATATGTACAGTAATCAAAGGTCAAAGAGCAACAAACATGCTTAAGCTAACTTGATTTGCAGGTACCTTCTCAGTGTCAAAAGACATAAATAATCATCTGTTGACAATCAGATCAAGTTGATAAATATAATAATGTTGCAAATGATATAAAGTTCAATTGGAACAATTACTTACATTTTAGCTACCTCAATAATCCCTTGTCGACAGGTCATTTCAGATAACTTTAACTTCTCAATTTCTCTGCATATCACATAAGTATTATGTCACATAGCATAAAGAAAATTTAGTGCAAAGCAAGCCAAAAGGATAACAAATTAAAATGCTAGATTACATATAAGGGAACACTTGATTGGATGACCTTATCACCATTTTTACTTCTCGACTCGGACTGCATAATGTACTACTCCCTATGTCCTGGGTTATTACTCTTATGCCCATACCACTAGATCATCCCCGTAGGACTGATTAAATGCATGTCTTTTATGCAGAGTAGACAAGTACTGTGTGAAAGCTTATGGCACCAATCAAAAGATGTTGGAGGTAAATCACTATCTCGAACTTTCATGCCAGAGAAGAATATAAGACAATCAGCTCGTCCTTGCTGTAGCAGTTGACAATTCAATCCACACAATTTGTTTGTAGAAGTCAAATCTCAATCAAGATCTAAATAAGCTAACTAATGGTGTAACTCACACTTACTGATACACTTAAATAGTTTGGATATGTGCTGTCAATTGGCATTGACAATATTATGCTGGATTTCTAATTTTTGAAAACCGCAGACCTATTGGCAAAGTTGGAGAATAAAAACCCAACCACCACACTATGCAGGATTTTAGGAAAAACATATCAATGTACTAAAGTGTTTTGTGTTGAAGTGTAGGAATATCATTCTACATTACCTACTATATGAATGTAGTTTACAGTTTTTGAGTTATTAGTAATTTAATTTTGAGAATTAACAGTCAACACAAATTTCATCAGTCATCACAAGAAATATATGAAGATTTGAATCTGGAAGTTCAGATGTCGAGAACAGAACTACACACTTACGTTTTAGCAGCTTGCCTTCCCTTTCCAATAGCAGCACCGAAGTACCTCTACAACATATGCAAAATATGTTCACATATTAAATAAATAAAATGTAATAGGATCAGATCATAGCAAGGAAATAAAACATAAACTGTTTTTTTCATTTTTGGGGATAAGTAGAAAATAAATCATAAATTGTTATCGGAATTTAAGAGTAGAGTCCAGCGGAGCAAATATCTCTTGTAATTGAGAAAACGATTCAACTCACATAGGAGACACCAGAAGGCTCAACCAGGTATAGTTGAGGTCCATCTCTATCATACCCTCCAAGAATCACCCCACATCCAAAAGGCCTGTAGCAAGTACACCAAAAGTTTCACATAAATGCAAATTCTTTTTTTAAAAAAAAGGAATTTTCTTTGATAAGTTTTACAAATAAAATAATCGTCAATATATAAACGGCTGTACATAATCCTACAAACCTGAGCCACCAATACAGTGTGCATAAATGCACATAACTAGCAACACGCTCTGCAAGTTCTTTCACTGGAATTGGCTCACCATATACACTGCAAATTGCAGAACCACCAACAAGAGACAGAAAATTAGGGGTGACCACCAAGAAGAAACAAGCAGTCACTACAAAAAAGGGAATTTTTTCAGCACTATACAAAATTTTATGTTGAGACATAAAGAACCTTTTACACAAAAAAACACATTGCAGAGCATCCCATAAAAGCCAAGAGCACTTTGTGAGGAGGGATATTGTTATACAGTGAGTTAGAGCCTGTTTGGATTGACTTAGTTTTGTAACTGGGAATTGAAGATCTCCAGATGTTACTCCTAACTACAAAAAGCTAGCCCAAGAAGTGACCTTACCATTCAAAGCCATCACACAGTGCACAGACATTTCGTTAGGTTTTTATTCTATTTGACGCTTATTGGACGTTACTCTATGTAATTAGCACTTTTGAGATACCATAGACACATCAAATACTTTCATTTGTAATTCTATTATATGCATCTAGTGATTCAACAATATAATTGATGATTTCGTTCATTGATTGAAGTTATGAGCGGGAAATAAACTTAATTTCTTTAGATTTTGTACATGATCATCATTAAGTTATTTCACAATGAATAAGTACACCCATGAATGTAATATGTAGGAGAACCAGAGGGCAAAACAAAATTCACACACAGAGATGCAAGTACATATATTTATATTGTTTACAGACACGGTGGCTTTAAGCAAACCTTTCAAAGCTGGTTGCTTCAGACTTGGCTCGGGCAACAATCTGCCTCCCATCTGCAGCCAAACCTGCAACAGCCTGTATATAAAGAATAAAGCAGTATGGAGAAAGTGAATCACCATTCAAGAATGATGGAATGTGGCTACCGCTTCCACCAACACATGTGCTAGGTAACTTTATTTATCAACACTGTCTACGAAGGCTTTGAGAGATGGAAAGAAATCACCTAGCATTTTTTGCCTCAACTAGGATATGAACCTAATTTTGACTATGATTTATGTACCTCAATCCAGAAAGGTTTTTTAGGAATTAAAAAACTCATCATAAGGAAGACAAATAACGACAAGCCCTAAAGATGTCACTTCACCCCCACCTACCCCCCCTCCCCCCCCCACCCAAAAAAAGTCGAATTATTACCAAAATTCAAAGTATCTAGATGCTAATCAGAAGCACCATAAACAAACACAATGATAGACTATACAGAGGAGCAATACTTAGAGCCTCGAGGAACCACATGATTCGCCTGCCTCTAATCATTGCTCAATTATACCACATCTCTTGCATTCTTGTTTATGTATATGAGAGATGACAAAGATCCTCTAGGAAAAATACCAAACTTCTATGACCTCAAGGATAAAAGAACCAGCTTTTATACAAAGATCACATAAGTCTACCACTCCATCTAAAGACATGCAACAGCTACCACTGAAAACCTAAGTAATTACAAAAACATAGTGATAATTTCTGTAGACATGCAACAGCTAAACAAGTCTACTACTCCATCTAAGAATCACAATTTTGATAATTTCTGTCAGTAGTGCCATTTCTACACAACACGTGAAGCGATTGATTTTCCATAAAAACTGAAGCAATTTTATTTTGTGATTTACTTTCAAATATAGGTAAGAACTGAAAAGGAGAACAAACTGACCCCTTCTAAAGTTTTTTCCATTTATTTACCTCTCAACATCCCTTGACTAAAAGTTCTCTAGTTTATCATAGTTTATTTTGACTTTATTTGCAATTTCATACTGCTTCTGTGACCTTAGTTACTTTAAAGCTCTGAATTTCTTCTTCTTTTTTTTCTTTTTTCTTATATTAGTAAAGCTCTGAACTTTCTTATGTTGAAGTTTCAATGCAAGCACCTCAATATGCACATCATTAAAAATTACTTTTATAAACTCAGTTACTTTAAAGCTCCAAACTTTCTTATGATGAGGCTTGGAGTTTACTTATATGAACCTTCCCTGCTGAGAAGGGAGATTACAGAACTTGATAATAAAGAAAGCTTTCTCAAACTTTGATTCCCAAGAAGATACAGATATAAAGCTCACAACTTTTCAGTTTGATATTTGAGATAACTAAATCAGAACTATTTGCCAACCCAAAATAATGCTCCTCTAATTTAATTATTCAAAATAACTCCTTCTATCAGATGGTACTAGAACCTAGAAACTGAGCTGGCACTAAAATCAGGAGTCAATCAACTTTCCCTCAATCCAAACTAATTAGACTCCCCTATATGAATACTATGTATTTAACTGCCACTATGAACTAATCTAAAGCTCAGATAAAGTTGAAAAGCTATGGTAGATTGACAGCCAGCAAAACATTAATGATGGTATGATACATCCTCTAAACACTGAACGGAAACATACCATGCCAGAATGGCGATGAACAGAATGAATTCGACGATTTGATCCTGGCAACATCATTTTGGAGGCTATTAGCTTCTCCACTCCCTATATTCCAATTCTCAAATCCATATCAAAAAACCCTAACTTTAATACAGAAAAAAGAAACAGATAAATTCCAATCGACAAAAAGGTAATAGGATCAAACCAAGACGATTCCATCCTTGCATTTGATTCCAACAACTGTACCACTGTTATCGACTGCTTTTCCGGCGTATTCGATCTGAAATACTCTGCCGTCCGGCGAGAATGTCGTCACCGATAGATCATATCCGGTTCCTATGCTACTCATATTTGCCTTTATTCTTCTCTACTACAGCTTCAGTTGAGCTCAAAGTTTGGTGTTTTGCAGCTCTCTCTAATATACAAAGGAGTTTTCTTTGTTCTCAAGACACACACTAGTCTAGACTCAAAAAGAAAGACGCAAGACTTTGTTTTCAATTAATTTTAGCCTTGATCAAAAGAGCAAAAATGATCAAATTATTAACAAGGAATATAATTCTATTATTATTATTTTTTAATTACATTGTATTTTGAGTTAACGTCAAAAAACAAATCTACTTTTTTTTCCTCAAATTTTACATCACAACTATTCATTACTATATTTTTTTCCTACTTAAACTATCATCGTCTATGTATTAAAACACGTCTCAAGATTGACTAGACCAACTATCTTTTTTCCAGCTTGATCTATAAACGTCTACGTTTTTACTTGAATAATAATGAAACAGTCTATAAATGAAATGTGAAACTTGCGACAAAGTGATAATTTGGACGTGAACATTATCTCTTATTCTTTGGGTCAACTTAACTAATTAAACAAGTCAATTTATGTAGGAAACTCTAGTGATTTATCAACAATTCATTACATCAAATAAATGACATCTGATCATTAAATTTTTTTTAATGTTATTATTGTTTTTGTTTTTCGATTATTGGTATATTCTAATTTTTATGTTTCAAACCACAACTTACTCTGAGAAGTTAGTAGTTTTTTTCTTTCTTTTTGAAGCATAGTTTCACACCAAAAGGTCTTTGTGTCAATTGTGAGGTTAGCTTCATCTTTGCAACATCTCCTGATGAAAGGATTCTTTACATTTGCAATATCTCCTGATGAAAGCAATAGTAACCATTTCATTAAAGTTCACTAATGGCTGTGCTGGTGATGAGGCTGAATTTTCGCAGTTTGCAGAAGAAACAGGTAACAATTTTCTGTCTGTAAATTGTATAAACAATTTAACAGCTTCTCTAAAACAACATATCAAGTGTAATCCCACAATTTAAGAGCTTCTGTTACCTGTCGAATGTCTGCAATTTCACTACTCTTGTTCATCATCGTCTAATATAAGAGTGTGCTTTGTCTTTTGGAAAATGTATCATGGAATTAGCATATGCTACAATTGCAGCTTCAGCTGCATATCTCTCAATAAGTAGGTGCTTTATATGTGCTAGAAATAAGTTTGCTGTGTATTATGTTCAATTTTTCAATTTTATCATTCTTTTTGTACAAAAGAGCTAAAGGAGAACTTGCAAGGGTGTTTTGTCAAGTGCCCGTTGGCCCTCCGAGTCTTGACTCGTCAAAGAAGAAAACCTTTTCAATTGAAGAATGCCTAATAAATGAAACCAGTGAAGATGAAAACTTTTAATGATGTACTCACAAGAAATTCATTCTAGATTATCAAGATAATACAAGGGAGTGTCCTCTATGCAGTAAACTGTTTCTTGAATACACTATATAACTTACAACAATGAACATGCACCTCTATGTGAAAACAACCGAGATTCTGTTTCTCGTGAAAAGGAAATTAGTAGGTAAGTTGTGGTTCAAACTCAGCAAAATCAACTGAACCTGACTCAATAGGTTTCATGAGATACGCAGCCAATAACTCAGAAGCCAAAGCTGCAATCAGAGGGATCTTTTTGAAATTCTTCACCAGTGGAATCTCATCACTCTCACTAACAGCAATTAGTTTGGTGTTAATCTCCACCATCCTGTCCAACTTCCTCTTGAATTCTGGGTTCTCAACATCAAGGACAGCAGGGAAAATCCTTGCAGTTGTGCGGTTTGTCTGCACGAGATAAGATTTTTAGAAAGGTCAGTGAATATGATCAAGCAAATATATTTATGTCAAGAACCAATAGTTTAACAATTTACAAGGTAAACTGAGGTACCAACAACAGGTACTACTTAACATGGACAAGGTACATATACAAATGTGCGGATAATTCATGGTAGTAACAACCAAAAAGTCTCTCTTACCAAAGGTGAACAGGGTATTCAAAAAATCTTTTTTTTGTAAGAGCATCTGTTCATTAAGACAACCTCACACTTATGACACATAACCTTGTAAGCAATATAGAACTTAAGATGCTAGGCAGGCTAATGAAAACGGAACTCTCGCTCAATTTTGCTATAATGAAATGCGATTGAAATCGAATTGCAATATCTACAGCATGCTAATCAAGAAACGGTAAAGGAAGAGTAAGATACAGCCAAGTGATCACCTCAATGATGACATGCATGTCAAATTCTTTGGTGTTAAGCCCAATGCCTTCGTAAAAATCTGTTCTTTGGCAATCATTCAAGTACATTGTTACATAAACCTGCATTTTGGTAAGCACAAGATAGATTATTATCAAAACTATGTAGAAGGCAATGTAAAAGCCTTTCAAGTTGGCTTATCATAATGAAAGGATACTTCAAATGCAGGTGGTTAATTACCGAAAGGCAGAAGAAGCGAGACCACAGCTTTGCCTTCCAGTCATTGAGAAACTGAGGCTGTGCTTTCATCAAAGCAGAGAAGAAATCACCATGGCGGTTCTCATCTTGGCACCAGTTCTCGAAGTATTTGAAAATCGGATAACATATGAACTCGGGATTGGTCTTGAGATGCCTGTATATGGTAATGTACCTCCAGTATCCAATTTTCTCAGACAAGTAAGTTGCATAGAAGATGAACTTTGGTTTGAAGAAAGTGTATTTTCTTGCTTTGGTCAAGAACCCCAAGTCCAACGCCAAATTGAAGTCAGATAAACCCTTGTTCAAAAACCTGCAAAATTCCAACCAGCCAACCTTCTCAATACTCGTAAAGTCTAAGTGATTTTCCCTTAGGGAAATGCATGTCTGATCAAGCATGTCGAAAGAGAGTAAAATATGAGCTTACCCGGCGTGGCGAGCTTCATCCCTAGACATGAGGGAGAAAATCTCTGCAACAACAGGATTAGTTTTCTGCAGACATAATTCAAATGTTAGTTGGTGGTAGTAACAAAAGTGTAACTATTCAACACTCAAAAAAATTATTGAACTATCCACCTTTCTAAACTTTTATGGCCATGATTTAAGTCTCAATTGTGAATATTGAACACAACACTATAGAAGTAAACTTTGTCAGTAGAGTAAAAAGCACAAACCTTTTGTTCCTTTTTCTTTCTTACTTCTACCGTTTCAATTTGTTTGTCTGGTTTTTTCACTTAAATTTTTTGAATCTTGTGGTCTTAAACTAAAGATACCTAGGAAGACACATTTTTTTAAAACGGACTAAAAATGGGTACACAGCAATATAATCAAACTATAACTTAAAGGTGCTGCACAGCACTATAATCTACAAATTAGAAAAAGATTCAAACTTTACTTCAATAGAAGCCAAATATAACCTAGACAAGCTTAGCTCAAATAAACAAAATTACTACTATCAGATTTTCACAAAAGGTAAAACAGAAAAACTATAACAAGCTAGACAATAAAAATCTAATAGCACACTCACTAAGCTAATTCATCAGATAGCTTAATTAATTATGCTAATTTCAGAACAAAAAAATTCTCAATAAATACATACCTTGAGCCTCCTTCCAAGTTCCTTGTAGAGAAGAAAACCAGAGAACTCAGCAGTGCAAGACCTCTCCAAGAATTCAACAAAGATTTGCCTTAGAGGTCCCTGAATTTTATCAGCAGCTTCTTTAAACTCCTTGTTCCTAACAAAATGAGTCTGGTTGTAATCAGTCTTGAATTCCTGCAAAAGGGCTTCAAACTCAGCCTCATTCAGGTTCTTGTTGATCTCAGTGTTGAAAAGGGTCTCCATTTCATCAAAATCAGTAGTGTAAAATCTTGGTGTCAAAAGGGACTCTTTGATTCCTTGTTTCTGAGGTTTCTTGGAGGGTTTTGAAGTTGGTGGGGTGGTGGTGGCGGCTGACATTCTAACTGTGAACGGCAGTCTGCGGCTGCTCAGCCGTGCAGTGGTGGTGTTAATGGTGTTGAATTTGGTTATGGGTTTTACTAAAGCCATTTCTGCTGCCATTTTTTCCAAGAACTTCAGCAGAAAGATTGGTTCTTTGAAGCTAAGGGGAATTGGGATATGAAGGGTGGAGAAGGGATATATGAATTTTAGATGACAGTGATGGAATCTAATCTCATCCAGTGAAATCTTGTGGGTTAAGTGGGTTTCTGACACGTGGCATGCTATGATGGGTCAGCTTGATTACATGGTAGCTTTGTAAAGTTTGTATCTTTGTGTCATTTGGGAAGTAGTAGTAATTGTGGTCGATGTTTCTCCATGTAGATTTCTCAAGATATCAACCTTGTATTAATGGTTGAAATTCTTTTTTTTTGTTTAGAATGTATGAGTTTCTTTCATGTGATCTATTTGATTGGTTAGTATTCACTACAGGTGTGTCCACGAATTCTACAAAATTCAATTGCTCAACTATAATCACTAAAACTCCAAATCTTAACCCAGCCTCCACTTTGAGTCCTCTGTTGGGTAATTTAAGAGACTATTTTCTTTGCAAATTGGTGAAAGATACTATAACAATTTTTAGTTTTTCTGTCATCACTTGTAGTAACTTCCACCCTTAGTTATTGTTTGTTCTTATCTTGCTTTGGCTCCATAGCTACATTAGTCCATATGGATCAAATTTTATACCAAAAACAAAAGGGAGAAGAATACTCAATAGTCAATTGGAAATTCATTTGGTATTTATCATGAGACCAATTCAAAAAAGAAAATTAAACAAACCATACCAATAGAAAACAAATCAGGGATAAGAAGCTGCAAAATCAAATTTACAGAAAACAATCTATCTATTTGTTTCTCCAATAAATTTTCTATCACCCAGAAGCTTGATACACAAACTACGCACACTGACTTTGTAAGAGAATGAAAAAAGACTTGGATGGAAATGGACAAAAGGATGAACAAAGAAAGGAGCTACTCATCAATCAATCTACAATTTTGAACTCCAACAGGATCTGCTCTCATCTCAAGCAAGACCCTGCATTATTTCAAACACAATTTTTCCATATGTTGCTGATCTTGTACATGATAATTTGAAAAGCCGTGAATCTTGGTCAAGCGTTCCCATGCTGCCACAAGATAAACACAAAAGACTCAAGGGAGAGTTCCTTATAATGTGTATGCTATACCTGAAACAAAATTGGTAATGTCATTTTGATTAAACAACAAAAGATCCAGCAGTCTCTGCTGACAACTTTTACTGTTGAAGAACCTAAAACTTTATCAGAAAAGAGGAAATGATAGCACAATAATGCCGTTAAACTTTAAAGATCTAAAGGAGCCGAGGCGAAAGATCATTTAATGAAAAATTCCCACAATGTACTAAAACACATATTCTTCCAACATGCTCAATCACATTACAGTATAGTAGTATGCGGCTATGCGCAGTATCCAAGGGGCCAAGAGGACTGCTCTCTCTCTCTCGTCTCCCGTGCATATGTAAAAAGATGGATATAAACCTCATTGTTCATATTAAAGAAACCAGGAAAATGGGCTCAGTCCATTTTTGTTTGTCAAGTTTCAGAAGAAGGAATAACTTTGTCTAATTGGATCTTGACAAAACCACTTATTGGATAATACCAGAGAACCGCTAATACGGTTTGAAAGTTCCATTAGTTGCACTTCCCTAACCATTCCTGAACCTTCTGGTTGAGCATGCATCTTGAAGTATAACATCAATGAAGCCAAATGCTCTTATGAAATCAGGGAAAATTTTAATACCCTTGAAAACTGCACCACACAGATAGGGTAAAAATATTATTATTTTTTGTGCATATGTAGAAGTTTTTGAATCCCCTTGACATAAGAGAAGTACAAGTTCAAGTTCCACGAGCGGCATTTTTTTTTTAATCATTTATCAGATTTCTTGGCTCCGCCACTGCCTGGTATGTGTGTCTAATTCATAGTGTGGTTCGTGTTATCAACCACATTCAAGAGAGTAACAAACTAACAATGTATATGGTCCTAGTATTACAGTGTATAAAACTAGAGTACTGACAGACTTAAAGAAAACAAGCAGTGAAAGAAAATGAAAATTGATACCTTTGGGCTACGATCATTTATTGGTGTCATATACAGAGCCGAGCTACTTACTTCTTTCGAGTTCTCTTCTACATTAGATGTACTTCCTAGAGTGGAGCTCTTTACACTTTCTTTTTCTTGTTCAAGTGAAAACCAAAAAGGTTCATAATCAGTTCTCCCACCTTCATCCTTGTTTTTGAAATTTTTCGCCATGCTATCGCCATTCATATTCTGCGAAATTGCTGCCTGTGCAGTTCCTTTATCTTCTGCAAAGTTATCTCCCACCTCAATATCAATTGTCTCCTTTAAGCTGGTGATGCTCCGCATATGCTCACCAGAATCAGAATAAGCATCTCTGGTCCATTCCCTGCTTTTTAAAGTATCATCTATCTCCTCATATTCCAAATTCCGCAAAATTTCAGGAAGTGAAAGTCTACTATCCTCTGTAAACATTGTTCCCATCTCAATATCTATCTTCTCTTTTGAGCTATTGATATTTCCCACAAAGTTGGAAGTTGCTGGCTCAACCATTACAATGTCATTTTCTTTAAAAACTGCTCGAAAATTATTCAAGGAAGGTGGGATCTTGGAAAATAAAACTTCTCTGATATTTTCAATTGTCCCCCTATTATAGGGATTCTCCTTCTTATCATATCGATACCTAAAGTTCTCGTAAGTAGTCTGCAAGAAAAAACAAAAATGGGAAACAGAAAAAAAATATGGTTATGTAAGAATATGAAGCAACACATCAGAGTTAAATTTCAAGCAGGTAAATATAGAGAACTGTAAGCGAACATTTAATCATAGGTGCATATCTTAATGCATCTATATAGGGGGACAAGGGGAGTGGGGGCAGAGGAATCAAAACTAGGGGAAATGAGATTTGAACTTCAGATGATGCAGGCCATAATGGATCTTAATTGGCTTTTCAGAATAATATGGACAGCAAGGCAGAAGGAACATTAGTAATGAACCTCATGAGTGAAGTTTAAAAATTAGTCCACAGAACAATTCAATATATGCAGTATGTTATACAAATCACCGAGAGTATTAGAGCCACCACACTACACTGGAATTTCTCATAATTGTCAATGCATTTTTTAGATTATTGTCTGCAGAGTAAGAAAAATAACGGAAGTGGATCCTTAGTAAACTTCCTTGACCTTTTCTGATGGGGGAGCAGGATTTATCTAATAAATTCTATAAAAACATCAGATCCATCTCATAGCCTGATATTTGAGAACTCAATCCTTGGAAGTCAACATTCAAAGAAACAAGACTTTGAAGAACAACAGGAGTAAGAAAGTTGAGAGGAAACATTGGTTCCAATTAAACATCAAAATAAACTTTAAGTTGTCAGTATTAATAGATGTCATCACAAATTATTACTCTAAGTGCTTTTACATATAATTACTCTTGAAGTATTTGAAGATGTCAGCAGGTTTACTTTCACATATTATTATTCATTTACTCTAAAGGACAAGAGATCTAAAGTTTGTCTAGAAAATCCTCCATAAAATCCTGAAAGAAAGAAGATCACACAAAGAACTAATAAACAGATTAAGTGTGACACAAAAGGACAACCTACCAAGAATTTTCTACATAGAAAAAGAAAGAAAACAAGAAGGACTATGATCCAGAGGTTGCATCTCAAAACAAAGCACAGAAATCCAGAAAGATGTTCTAAATGGACAGCAAATAAAAGTTGGTTCTTATGTGTTCTAATATCCTAGCAGCTAGATATTCCTCCCAGCTTAGAATAGTAAATACTGCAGGGTATATTTTAACTATGAACCAGGCACACATACAATATACTCCAATGAAAACCGTAAGACATGATTCACCATAGAAAATATGCAATTTTAAGTTGAACTTCCTAAATATGCCAATTTATCATAAAACAACTCATATTGCAGATGACATTACAGAAGAACTATAACTAATTTTGTTAGTATGCATCTTAGTTAGAGATGTCACCTGGTTAGTGCTAATCAGGTAAAAATGGAAAATAGTAAGGCCACCAACAAACCAAACAGCAATGAAGCAGTATATTATGAGAACATCTGACAAGATATCTTGTGAAATAGCTCTCCATAAGTTGCCGCCATGATGAAGGATATTGACCAAGGATATGACAAAGACATATATGCATAATATAGTTGATGTAGATATGAACAAGTAGAAGAATCTGTAATTCCGCTGCAACCAAGTGAGAAATAGAAAAAGTCTCAGCAACTAAAAAAAAGGTGTAATGATGTCATAATATCTCATGTAAAGTGATATCCAGTATCCTACTGCCTCTAGTTCTCTACGATCTTGAGCAACAGAAGTAACTTAATTTCTCTGAGGACATAATTCGCATGACGAGTTATACGCCACCAAGTGATAGAGCAGAAGATTAGAAGAATCATCCATTTTGTTTGTATTATCAATAAATCATTTGCAACAGGAAATGAAAGGAAATCAATCATATTAATATTTCAAGTTATGAGACAGAGAACTACATTTAACCCTCTTTATTTTTTCTCCTATTCTTTAACCTCTCCCTCGTACAACCCATACTCTAGCAAAGAATATCGTATTTCTCATGCATTCAGTAAGATTTAACCAATAGTCTGCATATATTCCTCACCATCAATGAATTTGTTCTTTCTCATCCAACAAGATTCTGCAATGAATGGCTTTTAGAATTATACTTCATAGGGCTGATTCACTTCTCATGCCAAAAACTTATATCAGTTCATATGGCTGATTAGCATTTCATGCCAAACAAATATATGAGTACTCCACTTTTCCATAGTATAATGGCTTTCCCTGATAATCTACGGAAATTATTAAGTACAACTCCAGAACTAGGTTATTGGGAAAAAGACTATAGCTGGATGGTGCGGAAAAACTAAATTAACTTTGGCTAGCATGAGTTTTTACTTTCGCTATGCAGGGATAGAATTGTTTTCATTTCACAATGCTTGCATCATTTCAACTTAGACATAACCATCATCTTGCACACACAAGTCGACTGTTTATTAATTGGTAGGAGGAAACAATCCAAATCTAGTTCAAGTTCATTTAAAAAAATACATAGTCAGCAATACGTACAAGCCCAATGCATTGACCAACCCAGGGACAGTGGTGATCAAATCTTTGAACACAATTGTTGCAGATCGAACAATGAGAGGAACGAGGAGGCCGGTACAGCAAACATGTATCACAGTACTTGACTTTAACTGTGTGTCCATTCACGATTACATCCTTTGCTCGTGGAAGTTTCAAATGAGGAGTTCTACCGTTGACCCACTCCATGGAAGGAGTATGTATATCAAATGTTTCGTCAGATTCAGGAGGGGTTGTGTTTCGTGGGACAATTCCAGGATCTCTACTAGATGTCAAAAAGAGAAAAACTATATCCTGCACAAGATATAAAAGAATTTGTGAACTGTTTCAACATTCAAGTCAAATCAGTCAGCTATAGATTATAAACTTACTCACAATTAACTAGAGAAAGTTCATCAGCTTTCCTCTATGTAGGTGATTATTCAATTGATTTTTGTTAAGCAAAATTTTGAACACTTACTTTGAAATGAGAGAGAGAAAAGGAAAGCAGTGAGAAGAGAAAGACAGCTGAAACTAAAAAATTGCACGTGACAGAACAAGTTTTAGCCCTATTCATGTAATTTATTGTCTATCGTAGTTATTGCCTTTTGATACCTGTTACAATCCATTATTTATTTTATTTCGGTTAACACACTATTTTGTTGTTGTTATTGTTTTTTTCTTAATGCTCTGTAATGTTTTCCTTATTAGTTGTCATGTTTTCTTCACTTCCGTATTTTCTTTTTCATAACTGCTTTGAATTGCTGCACTTGAGCCGAAGGTCTTTTGGAAACAAGCCTCTTCACCTTCATGAAGTAGGGGTAAGGTTTGCGTACACTCTACCCTCCCCAAACACCACCTATGGGATTACATTGGGTATGTTGTTGTTGTTGTAGACAGAAAAAGAGAAGGGAACATTATAAGGTACTGACTGTCGTAGGAGAAAAAAGTGTTGTCCTCCTTTGTTTCGCCCCCATCTTTCTATGGGGGATAAAGACTGATCACATCATAAACAATGTTTACTACTCCCTAAATAAGGTAGTTTCAATTGCCAAAGCAGATCTAATACAGAGTCATTCATTTTTTCATGGTAATGAAACCTTATGATCCTACTGATATATTTCATATTATGTCATCATCATCCTATTTAACACCAAGAATAGGCTAAAAGGGGAGAAAGAAGAATGCAGAATCACCCATGTCGACTAATTTTAACGATGATAAAGAAACTTCATACCATAATGGTAAGAACTGCTCCAATTACAAGTATAGGATACCAAGGACCAGCATCTTTGTGCTCTTTGATACGATGTCTGATTACACAAGAGACTTTTATACAAAAAGCAAGTGCTGGGCCAGCAATCAAAAGTGTTGATAGAAACAACGATGACACATCCGGACCGAAGATCAATCTTCCTCCCAATAAGAATTTCTGGAAAGATTTAACAGCACAAAATGAAGGTAAAAGACATGGAACAGAACGGTCTGAAATTATGCAGACTCTATATTGCAAAATATTATTACTGTGAATCTAAGATCAGTTTGACCATATGAAACAAGCAGTTTAACAATATAAAAAATCATGTTATATCTTATGAACAAGCAGTATAAGGATATCAGCACCTTCAAGTTCAAACTTGTAGAAAGTACACAGCTTTAAGTGAGAATTGCTACTATCAAGGCCTCAACTTTAACCTCAAATTCATTCTTACATCAGACAGAGCAAAGAGAAGGAAGAGAAAAACAAAAGTCACCAAAATAGCCAGTCCATGCTGTCTAAACACTTGATTTCAGCAAGAAAACCACATATTCAAATTCAAACATGACTAAAATACTAAGCTAAACACAATATCTTCAATTCCAAAAAAAAAAAAAAAACTCACATGGCTCTAGACAATATCAAACTTATTTTATTTGTTTCACATGGGACACTGAAAAACATAATAGCTGCAGAATCGTAGAAGAGACACTTACATTACTTCCCTTCCAAACCTGATAAAGCTTCAGAGGTTTATGTTTCTCACGAACCATAACTCTGAAAATTTGGAATGAAACAAAAACAACCCAAAAATTCCAACTTTTCAATCCCAAATAAGAATCAAACTCCTTCTCTTCTCCTCCTATTAAACAGCTTCCAACAACCCATATAAAGAAAAAAGTCCAAATTCAGAAAAAGATTGTCCTTTTTCTCAAAAAATTCAAGAAAATATGGAATTCCCCAATTCAAATACTTTAAAGAAATGGGGTTTGGAAAGAGCTAAAGGGAGAGAAAGAGAGAGTCTTTTTGTTGTTGTTGTTGTTGGGAAGGAAGTGGTGATCAAGAACCAGCTGCCTTTGTTGTTGTTTTTGTCGCAGACGGATTTACCCAGAATGGATTTTCCCCCTATCTCTAATTTTTTCTCTCTCTCTCCAACAATATTCCATATGTAAAATTCTCCAATTTATAATTTAATACTAGTTATTATCTCGTAAAGCTACGATACATCGTAATGAATTAGTATTGTTATAGCCTTATTGTTAGGTGATATTTGGTACTTCCTCAATGTCTCTAAGATGAAGAGTTTTCAATAACTTTGGTAACAAATGAAAATGTATGTCCAATATATAGATACTAAATTCGAGTTTTATAAATAGATATTATAACTTTTGTGAAAATTAAAGAGTATAATTGCATTCTTTTTTTTGGTATCATCCATTCAAAGTTTATCAAGTAATTACTTGATTAGATAAATAAGTTAATACATGTAATTACTTATAATTACACTCAAATATAATTCTCACATAAATCGCTTTCTAAACCCACCAATAAATATTAAACATTTTAATCTTTCACAAGATGCAAATCTAATCACCATTCACCAAAAATTATTCAATTTAATAAATTAATTCTTATTGTTGATGGTATAGCAAGTGGCAACAAATAACATGAAGCTACGTACATACACATTCAAATTCCTTCAAAATATAAAGACAAGACAGGCTTGAAATAATTACTTTGAATAGTACAACAACAAATTTTATGATTTTACCACTATCTTGAAAAGGTAGAGAATTATTTCCGAAAAGACAATAATATCAACAAGATAATACAATAATTGATTTTAGCGAAATAATAAGTAATAACAAAAATCTAAGAATACGAAAATACAAGAATATATAATACTAATACTCTAAAAGTGGAAAAGCAATATATCCGACTATCTACTGATCTTCTACTTTAATTCTTGATCTTCACACCTTTCTATCGAGGGTCATTTTTCACGGTGAACTAAAGTGAAAAGTCGTAACATATATTCTTCTTTGATTAGAAATTAAAAAAAAATGTTATATCTTAAACTCATGAAGGATTTAAATATTACTATTTTCAAAATATTCCTTCATTTCTCCTTTTTTTTTATATCATGAAACAAAAAATGTTTTTTTAAACAAATATTATACAGTCTGGTGGTTGTTGTTTAGGCAAAAAACGTGCAGGCACAGCACAATTTTCATTAGTCTTTGGAATGGAATATACCAATGAAACATTACTATCTATCACAAAGAGAAACATTCCTCTTTTGGTTGCACAATTCATTTTTATTTTTATTGTTATTATTAAAATGCTTGTTATTGTTTTTTTTAGATTTTATAGTCATGTGTCCCACTGCTAATTAAGTTGGTGAGGTGATATGCAATGCACAAAAAAGTTGGGGGAGAAAAAGATTTGTTGCAGAAAAAAATATTAGCTGACCCCTTTAATAATCATTGTTGCTCGGGCATCTGTTAACCTCAAAAATAATAATTATGAAGAACTATCTAATATTTTAAAAGGAGCCCTCAAACATATCTATTGGATTGGGGCATTTGGTCGTCATGCCCTCAAGACCCTTGAGCGCGAGTGTGCAATCCTAGCTTTGACCAAGAGCTCAAATTCTGAGTCTGCCTTTGCTTACGAGGCAAGTAAGTTGCATTTATCAAAAGAGTAGGAGGAAGTAACATATAAGTTTACAGGAGGACAAAAGTCCAAATGATATAGCCTCTTAAAAATTAACAAACTGTATATAGATAGATCCATAGATAGATAGACAGGGTAAACTGTTAAATCTAAGCTAAAACAAAACTGAAGAAAAGGAGACAAGTTGTAAAGAAGATAAAATTATATAATACTGTACAAGAGATCAGTAGCCTCATTTAGCTCCATTTCCCACTCTATATTTCATTTTTATGTACCAAAAGAGTTGCTGTAATTTGAAGACATAAAAAAAAACCAACTACTCTTTTCAGCCTTTGCAAAATCGACATCTGATGATCCCATCCAACATAATGTATGTCGATAAGCATCGTTCATTTGCTTGACCTGTCAAAACATATAATATAACATAATATGGAAAATCGGTCTCAAAGAAAACTTGGCCGTATAGTGAAATGTTGTTATAGGCTGTATCTGGTGTTGCATCAATGCAGAGAAATGATAAAAGCAGTACTGTAAGATTTGTCTAAAAATGCATAGTATTTGGTGTTTTCATCAATAAAAAGCAATGATCTCAGTAAAATGTACCACTATAAGACTTGTTTATTCATGCATTTGTCCATCAGTAAGATTTGCTGATGAAATTCTATATTAGTACTCTATACCACTGGTGTTTGTACAGATATTTTTTGGTTGCTATATATAGTGAAGTTATGTTATAGAGAACATATAATATAACATAACATGAAAATCAGTTACAGAGAAAACTTGGTTGTTATAGTGAAATGGTGTTATAGAGGGCGGTTGTTATAGAGAGGTATGACTTTATAAGAAAAAACTACCTTTTATCTATGAAGAACTGCTATGAAGATCCGCGGGTGCTGTCTTCTTCAGATCTTCCATCTTCGACTGTTCTTTGTTCATTTGAATGTGTTGACTCTGCATCTTGATCATCAGGAAAGAAAAGAGGATCAAAATTTGCATTATCGTTTCTCGTCTTCTTCAAAGATTCATCAATGCCACCATAATCCACTTGGAAAGTAGCATCCTTTCCGAGTATGCCTCCCATCTCTAAATCAAACTTCCCTTTAGAGTTGATTGAACCAAATCTATGACTCATGGACATGGATCTCATACTTGCATCGTCTTCTTCAATCACCCATTCGCGAAAGTTGACCAATGAAACCGGGACCTTAGAGCATAAGATTTCCCTGAGATTCTTCAAAATGCCACGGCTGTATGGGTTCTCTTTCTTTTCATAACGATATCTGAAGTTTTCATACGTTGTCTGCAATAACATGTGCAAATACAAATAAGTCACAAACATGTCTGCTGTTTTATTAGTTTTACTCTGATGTTCCTTCTGTATTTTGATTACTTCCTTTGAGCTGAGGGTCTATCGGAAACAGGTCTCGTACATCCTACCCTCCCCAGACCTCACTTGTGGGATTACACTGGGTGTGTTGTTGTTTCTTATGTGTTCTCAATAGTTGAATTTCGCTAAGAAAACTAATATTTGGATGCTGGGACATTTCAGTTAGTGCAGAGGGCACAGCCCGACTTTCGTCCCAAAGTTGAAAACTAAGTTGCACCTCAAAGCAAGACAAAAAGAAAAGGAGAGATGCATACATATCTATTGAAACCATAATAGGTGAGAAGGGAACTTGTAATAGGTGCCTTTTTTGAAAAAACAAGACCAAAGGGACAAAAGAATCATATGAGAGATTGCACTGATCCACATGAATTAAGATGTTATGTTATAGAGATACAGAAACTACAATTAAAGGGCGAGAAAGTTACCTGGTTGGTTGACATTAGGTAAAAATGGAAGACGCTTAGCCCTCCGACAAACCATACAGCTATGAAGCAATAGCATATCAAAACCACAGATACAACATCCGTTGACATGGCATGCAAAAAGCTCCCTGGTTGTCCAAGAAGGTTCAGCAGTGAAAATGTGAACACATATATGCACAAAGTTGTTGTTGATGTTATGAAAAGGAAAAAGCACCGATAATTACGCTGCAACACAAGGGGGGAAAAAGTGTAAATGAACTTTTAATGAAGTAAAAGACAGGAACTTTCAAACTACAAAGAAAAATATCGAATATTAAGAATTGAACAGATGACTTACAACTCCAATACACTGACCCACCCATGGACAGTGGTGATCAAATCTCTGAACACAGTTGTTACAAATCGAGCAATGAGAAGCACGTGGTGGACGATAGAGCAAACATGTGTCACAAAACTTGACTTTTACTGAATGACCATTGATAAAAATGTCCTTTGTTCTTGGTAACTTCACATCAGGGGCTGCATTGCCTACCCACTCCATAGATGCTGAACTTGCATTCAATATTTCATCCAAGTCAGGTGGCCGCGAGTTCCTAGGAACTATTCCTGGATTGCTTGAAGATGTCATGAAGAGAAAACTCAACGCCTGCATTAAATCGGTTACAGCATTCATTCTTTAGTGCTATTCAGTTTATGCAATTTGATCTTGCAAGTGTTGAATTACATACCAAAACTGTGATGATGAGTCCCACAATTAGTACAACATGACCATATATTGGACTGACTTTTGGTATCATGAATAGCATTTTTATGCAAAATGTCAATGCAGGAGCCCCTATCAGAAATGTCGATAAGTACAGTGATGCTGCATCAGGACCAAAGATCAATCTTCCTCCACATAGAAATTTCTGAAACATTAGATAAAGCTTTTATGATTGAGCTATTCTGCATCAAAAAACTAGGTAACATTGACTTCTTGCATTAGCTTATCATAAATGAAAAACCAGCATGAATTTGTAAAATCCCCTTGACAAGGCTCGTCCTGAAAAAGGCAGCTCGGTGCATAAAAATCATCACAACAAAAGGTGGCCGATTCCACGGCTCAAACTCCTAACCTACATGTTTACACATATACAATTTTACCGTTGTTCTAAGACTCCCCTTCTGAACAAGACTCGTGCTTAAACTACAAAATTTCATACACGCAATCAAGATCAAGAAAGATTAAAAAGGGCTTACATTGCGACCCTTCCAAACTTGATAAAGCCTTTTCTTCAATTTAGAAGGGTCCATAGATTTGGAAGAAAAAGCCAAGTCTTGATTTGTGATCCCACCTCCCATCACAGTGCTAAATCCAAATAAAAAGTTAGAAGCTTGAAATTATACACACTCTTTTTTTTTCTTTTTTTCTTTTTTTGGTTATTATTATAGATGTAAAACAACAATACCCATAATTTATTGAAGATCAAAAAAGAAAATGAAGATTGTATATTGAGGGGGTGCTGGTGCCAAAAAAAAACATAATAACTTGGAGAAGAGGAGGAAGAAGAAAAAAACAAGAATTCTATTTTTTCTCTCTCCTCACTCTTTCTCTCTCTTCTTCTTGATTGATCTAAACCAGCTTTTCCCCAGCTCTACATGTTGAATGATGGTTTCTTTTCTTTTTTCTCTCATTACCGTTAAAACAGTTTGGAGGAACCGAACATTTCGCGCGGATTATGTCTTTCTTTTTTTGTTGGAAAAGAAGTTTATGTTTCAATTATGATGTACTTTAATCCTTAATGTTTTGTCTTTTAGGATATTTAGTCCCTTTTGTCTACGGAAAGCAAATCAATTTTCTATATTTATCACCATACTTTGGTGGCACGATTTTGTTCTTTCCTTTTAACTTCTCTAATCTGATGTTTATTACTCAAGCAGAGCGTCCTTTGAAAATAATATATCTATCTTCACGATTCTCTATTTATACTGTGGATAGTCTATTTTTTAGAGCGAGCGCGAATTGGCCGCGATCCTTAATAGTTCACTGTTGGCGGAAGCCAATGTCCCGGGGTCTCGGGGACTCATTCTGACTGAAACAAGTGGCGGGTCTTTACC
This sequence comes from Solanum etuberosum, assembly GCA_029582245.1. NCBI lineage: Eukaryota > Viridiplantae > Streptophyta > Magnoliopsida > Solanales > Solanaceae > Solanum > Solanum etuberosum. The sequence goes on from JAJONR010007601.1 coordinate 54,536, forward strand.
AACTTCCAACTACAAAGGTACCTTTCGTTTTCTTATTAGTTGCTTGGCTTATAGGTATGGGTAGGTGCCTTAGTGGGATACTAACAACTAGAATGATAGCAGAATGGCTTCAGGAAACTGCTAATACTAGAGTAGAGGGATTGGAATGATTACAAGACCCTCCGGCTTGGGCGTGGTGAAGCAAGGGGTCAGTGAGATCGACCCCGATCAGTGCAGTTAGATAGTTATAGCTCCCTCTTTGACTAGTGCTACCTCCGGTGAAAGCCAAAAAAAAAAAAACGATTTCACTTTCAAATAAAATAGTACGAGTTGGCTGACCGGCGATTACTAGCGATTCCGACTTCATGCAGGCGAGTTGCAGCCCGTAGAAAAACAAGTTTGTTTTCACTCCTTCCTAAGTTTGTTTCCACTCCTTCCTAATGGGACTACACAAGGTTTGTTGGTGTATTTTTATCCAATTTTTGCACATCTACTACAACATGACGATTTCAATAGACCCTAGACTCAAAATAAGTTTGTCTATGCAATTTTGTGCACACCTCATAATTTCACCAAGCTTAGATAAACAGAAAAAAAATTCATTTAATATTTTGCAAATTGTGAAATTTAACATCTTTCAACATTGGCACTCGCTTCATTGACCTCTAGGTCACATCCTTAGGAGAGCGAGAAAATATATGTAATTGGAATTCATTTCTCGATAGAGAGAAACAATAAGGAAACTTAAAACAGAGCTGCAACAAAATAACACTAGCACATAAAAAGAACACTACAGTCTAATACATTAATAGGATATCGTACATTATCATCGACTAGCCAAAGCCGGTGAAAATTATGAAGAGCAAGAAGAAACCTGCCTTCACTGAATTTTACCCTGTCAATGACAATCCTAAGTACTTAATAATACATAAAAAGCAACAAATTGTTTAGAGTCGTTGCAAACGATAAGCTACAACAACCCGGTGTTGGGCTCCGGGTGATGACATAATTGATAATACTAGATTCCATAAGTTATCCGTTCAGAGGGTGTACCAGATGTCCAAAACCTTGCTGCTCCTATCTTCAACTACTGATCTGCTGCAAGAGGGAAAAACCATGTTTAAGTGTGTTTTTTGGGGTAAAGTAATTAAACGATATTAGAAAGCATCAAGAAGATACAAAGTTACAAAAGCACACCGACATGTTTTAGTTTTATGTGTCCATCACTATATAATTTACATGGAGTGTCTATAAAGAACCAGGAAAAGAGGAGATGAAATGGGAAGAGGGGAATAAATTAGAGAAGGGAGAAAAGAGGAGCAATGCATCCAGCAACTTTAGAAAGAACTCGGTTGATTCAAAGGTAGCCTCATTATGTTTGACCTACTTTCTATTTAGTTCATTTCGAAAAGACAAATTTCTAAAGTGGACGATTTAATTGATCTAGAAAACTCAAGTTGTCGTCCAATTAAATCACTTTGTATTTGTTTCAATTCCATGTTGACTTTTATACCACCTTTTCCCCCATTTTCTAACCATTATTTTTACACATTCAAGAGCCAGCTCTAGGGGTTTGGTCTTGGCTATAAGAGCACAAATGTGTGGGTCAGAAACAAAACACGGGTTCGAACCTTGCAGCAGACAAAAGCGAAAGGTAGAGGAACAGGCTCATTATCATTTATCCACCGAGTTTTGAACTGTAAGTCGCTAGCTTGAGGATTTCTGGTTATAAAAGAACTCATTGGGATAGGCGGAACTGGGAACAAAAGATGAAACTGTTAGTATATCACCAGTAAATGTACTACCAAAGACTGTTTCAGACCTGTCCCATCTAATATTAGCATGTGGTGAATGGAGAAACTCAAAGAATTATTCTAAATTTGAGAACACGTGGCTGGAAGTTGAAGAATTTATAGATTTAATTGACAAATGGTGGAATGTTACAAATCAAATAACAGACCAAACGTCGGAATAGCTAAGAAGTTGAGACTTCAAAAGAATGACAATAAGGAACAGAATGTCAAGGTATTTGGCATATTGGAAGAAAAGAAAACTATAATCCTCAAAAGCCTAGAGGATTTGGATAGACAGAGAGAGAAGGGCATGGAATGAAAAGAATTCGTCAGTTAAGAAAATTCTCTCACGTGATCTGAGAGATATTGCAAGAGCTGAAGAAACATCATGGGGGTAAAATTCAAGGATGTTTAAGGCTTCATCAAAGGAATAAAAATTCCAAAAAACTTTATAAAATGGTGAATACACATGAGATGCAATCACATTCTTTATGCAGGACATGCAGGGAAACACTAAGTGAAAATAGCTCACATTCTTTATGCAGATGAATGATGATACAGTTGTGCTACATGGGGAAAAAGGAAGAAAAATTGCTTTGCTTAAAAGCTATACTTGTGGCCTTTGAGGCAATTTCTGGTCTACAGACACGCTCACCAAAGAGTAGCATATTTCCGGTTAAATCTGAACAGATGATACAAGAACTTACAGAGATAACGGGATGCCAAGGAAAAATTCTCTAAAAGTTTACTTGGGACAACCTCTTGGATACAGACTGTCAGACACAGAGATTCCGGGGGGGGGGGGGGGGGGGG